>BHFT01066817.1:0-25003 GCA_004320025.1 Laticauda laticaudata | reverse complement strand
CACCTACTGCACCTTCTTCTTTTTCAGTCGCTATTTGGCAGTCCTCTTGGAATTCAATTAGTGACATTTCTTTTTCTACCTCCTCCTCTTTCCCTCCAAAATGTTCTGTATAAAATAATTCAGCTTTCCCAATTGAATCAATTCTATGTCTCTGTTCTTGCCATGTGAACATGGGGAAGAAAGGAAGTAAAGTAAAATTAGGAGTGGGAAGGAAGGAAGGGTGGGTCATGTTACTAGTTGCGTGATGCTGGGTTGGCCACACCCACCCAGGTTTTGTGGCTCCTGGTGTTTTTTTCCTGTGGAAAATGGCTCCAAATGGAAAATGGTTCCAAAAATCCCTCCAAATGGTTCTTTGAGTTTTTACAGTTGCTGACCCCTGTGTTAATTTGCCATTTATATAACCTACTTTTGTATTGGGCTGAGGTGGCGCAGTGGTTAGAGTGCAGTACTGCAGGCTACTTCTGCTGACTGCTGATTGCCATCAGTTCAGTAGTTCAAGTCCCATCCACTCAAAGTTGATTCAGCCTTCCATCCTTCCGAGGTCGGTAAAAGGAGGACCCAGATTGTTGGGGGCAATATGCCTACTATGTAAACTGCTTAGAGAGGGCTGTAAAAGCACCATGAAGTGTAACATGACTGTAAGTGCTATTGTTATTGTCAAATATTAACATATATTTTTGATAATTTACTATAAATTGTTCTTTTAAGCAAAAGAAAACCCAAGGATCACAATCCAATTTTTGTACAAGCATTGAATTTATATTAGTAATGACAGGTTACATTTTACATTAAATTGCCAAATTTAAATACAGTCAAACTGGTTTCTGCTATGATAGAATTCATGAACACAAATCATCGGGGAGCTGAATGGATTATGTTGAATATTAAGGTTGAGGTTAAAATTTATATTTGACAAGGGCGATTTTTACACACACAATTTTTAAATTATATATTTCCTTCCATTGTTGGCAAATTAAAGGTTTTATCTAAATAATTTTCTTTCATAGGTTACATCCCAGAGAAGCTTTGAAATTGATTATGCTCGCAACTGTTTCCTTAAGGATGGGAAACCATTCCGCTACATCTCAGGCAGCATCCATTATGCCCGGATTCCCCGTTTCTACTGGAAAGATCGTCTCTTGAAGATGAAAATGGCAGGCCTTGATGCTATTCAAACGTAAGTAACATTGAAACTCTCAGACCCCTGAAGACATCTGAGATTTATAGTCGCAGTCATTGAAAATGTAGCCTCATAAGATGCTGATCAGAAATATCAAATGTTTGCAGTTCAGGTAACAATTATTTTCTTCAATAAAGAATACTCAAAGGATAATAATAAACCTTATCATGGTCACAGACCAGCAATAGACAAAATTATTACTGTTTACAATAGTGTTAAAAGATATCAATAATAATAATAACAATGTCCATAATAATAAAATACATGGTATCAAACAATATAGCTCTTATACTTGGTTATATATGTAAATATAGATTCTCTAAAAATTGTTAGAGATATCTACAAGACATTGGTGCAGTAAACATTTTTAATTCTGTAATTGGTTGTTGTAGCTGCACAGAATGTTGTCATGCACATGTTTTAACCGGGTTTGAATCCCGGAGAAGATAGTTTACATAAAAATTGTATGTCTTCCCTGGTAATCTTTCTAATAAGGGGAGAATATGCAATAACCTAAAAATTCTGCATAACTCATAGTGCAATAAAACGTGTGATATCTTTGACTTCACCTTTACCACATATACATACTCATTCTGCTATTGGGGTCTTGTTATACCTGCCTTGGAGGAATGCTGAGGGGAAGATGTAAAATCTAACTCTTAAGAATGCTATTCTGTTTTGGGAAAATCAGGTCCTCTAAATATTTTTTATTTGCACCATCAATATTCTGCCTTCTTCATCTGTAAAAATTAGTTTAGGTTTTATTGTATTCTTAATATATAAGACTACTTTTTTATTTTGTTGTTCCAATGAAGCATATAATTCCCAGTTCTAGGATAATCCAGAATTTGAACATATTGTTTTTTAATATGTACTTCTTGTAGACAGATTATATCTGGTTTTAATTTTTCTAATTTATCAAAAGTCTTTTTTCTTTTGATGGCCGAATTCAATTCATTTATATTTACTGATATTAGCTTATTTTCTTCATCCATTGTTTACCTGTTATATATAGGGTTTATTGCTCTCATTGTTCTTTCTCTTCATCCCTTTCTTCAGCTATCTCCTCTTGAAATTTGATTATTTCCTCCTCTCTTATTCTCTCTTCTTTTCCTCTAAAATATCCATCATAGAATAGCTCTGCTTTATCTATTGAGTCCCGTCTGTTTCTTTGTTCTTGCCAGATAAACATCAAGCCTTCTGGAATTAACCATCTATAATTCACTCCTTTCTTAATTATAATTTTTGTCAGGAATTGATACTCTCTTCTCAAGTCTCTCACTCTTCTCGGCACTTGCTTTAAGACTGTGATCATCTTCCCTTTATATTTCAATGGGTCATCTCTTGCTTTATGTAATATTTCTGTTTTAATTGCTTTCTTGGTAAATCTCACATGTACTTCTCTTGGTAGCTTATTTCTCATAGCTATCTAGTATACACTCAGAATACTTCATCAATTCCATCCATCATTCATTCTTTTGGTATCTCAATAGCTTCTGCCAGCATTATTGTCGTTATTTCTGCAAGGTTTTCTCCTTTTTCTTCCTCAACATTTTGAAATCTTAGATAAAAATCAGCTCTGTCCATCTCTAGAGCAATCATTCCCTTTCCCTTGTCTTGTTCCACTACTGTTAATCTGTTATCTATTTCTCCAACTTTTTTCTCTGTCTGATCTTCCCTTTCTTCCATCTTTTACATTCTCTCTTCATTCTTCATCATCATCTGTTGTATATTTTCAATTTTCTCTTCAACACAATTCCCCCCCCCTTTTTTTTGCTTGCATCATTATTTTTAGCTCCTGAATTGAAAACTCTTTTTCTTTTTCTTTTCTTGTTGTAACATAGCTTGTATTGATCACTGACCAGCTGGGCTTAGGGAGGAGGAGGTAGGGATCAAAGATGCTGTTGCAACTGTCTTCCTTATTTCAAAATAGTTATAATCCCAAGCAAAAGTATCTGCCAGTTAATCCAAATTCTGCTTTCTTCAGTTTCTTCTCTACCTTCATCCAATTGTAAAAAAACCAATATCAAAAAATAAAAAAAAGAATTTTAAAAATATAAAAACAAGGGAGTCAAAAATACAAAATCAATAGAGGCCATACAAGAAAAGGGAGAAAAATTAAAATTAAAAAAAGAAAAAAATTCAAAAGTAATCCACTAGTAGTAATCCAATAATAAAAAGAAGTGATGGGAAAAATTAAAATATCCCCAAAAGAAGGCTAATCAAAAAAGCAGGTGGCTTTAAGCAAAAAGAAAAAAAAATAGAAAGGCCCAATAGAAATACCAGCAGTAGAAAATAAAACAAAATAAAATACCCAGCAGTAATTGTAAATAGAAGTCACAAAGCAAATCTAAGCCACCACATAATATCCAAAAAGCCAAGTCAAAACATAATCCAAGGTCACAGTATTCTTTTTTTCTTCCTCTTCAATCTCCAGCTGTTTAGATTGTTTACCAGCACAGCACCTGTCTAAACAATAGTTCAGCACTCTGCTCTTTATCTTCCTTTTCAGTCTAAACAGTCTGCAGTCAAAAACAATTTTCTCAATTTTGTCCTTTGATCTCTCCAAGTTTTCTGTAACCTCTAGGTGG
Organism: Laticauda laticaudata; assembly: GCA_004320025.1. NCBI lineage: Eukaryota > Metazoa > Chordata > Lepidosauria > Squamata > Elapidae > Laticauda > Laticauda laticaudata. Next base: position 21,232 of record BHFT01066817.1, on the reverse strand, counting down.
CACTATTGCTTTGCTTTCACTTCTTTGTTATATGTATCCCAAAAAGCTTCCCCCCAAAAGTTTCACTTTTAAAATGTGTAAGTTAATAGATATCAAGCAAAAAGGGAAAAATAGTTAAAAATTTAAAGTTAAAATTAAAATTTATCTTTTCCAAATTGTTAGTCCAGTTAAAAAATTGATCTTTTGTTAAAAATGTAATAAAATATTCCTAATTAGATTTGACAGAAGCATGCTCTGTTGCTGCTAACTTCTCTCTTCTGTCTTCTATTCCTCAAAATGCTCTTTCATTCTTAACACTGTAAAATAATAAAAAAAATCTCACCCAGTTCCGACTCACGTTGCTTCTGTCTTCTCTTCTGCTCTGGAGCTGTCCCAACCTTCTAGAAGTCTTGATGGCCACTTTCCTCTGTAGCTGCTTTGGGAAGTTTCCCTTGGATCAACCTGGGACTTTGCAGCGTCCCTGGGATCAACAGGATGTGCTCCCCTCCCTCTGGGATGGTTTAGGTCCAAATGGACTGTCCAGCTGCAGGGATATCGATGGCTTTTCAGGAGCTCCTGAATCACCCATCATCCCACTGTGACATCAGCTCTGCCCTCCCCATATCTTGTCCTCTAAATATCTTAATGGTTCCCACGCTTCCTGGTTAGTTCTGTCCTACTATGGAGAGGCAACCTATTTATTTCTGAATGGAACTCCTTGTCTTTTATTCTATTAATGACTACTTGCTTAGCTTGGTCAAAGCTTAGGGATATTAAAATTGCCAGGGAGAGCCCATAAGAGCCCGCTTTATGGTTTATTGCCTGTTTCCAGGAGGAGGGGAAGTTATCTGTCAATACTGAAGGAGTCGGTCCCTCTGGGAAGAAATATATTTTTAGTCAATAAATAATGATGAGCTTCAAGGCTCTTACCTGAATCTGTCTCAATCTTTAACTGGGCATTTGGTGTACCTTTGGGTGCAGCTAAAATGGCTCGTAGGAATTTTGTTTGTATGATTTTTAGTGTATCTATCTTTCCGTGCCCCATAAAGAATTTGCACCAATGTTTTGGCCTCGAAGAGTTTTAAGGAAGCAGGGATTAATTGTCCTCCCCCTGTAAAGAAGAAATATTTATGGCATGTGAAAATCTGAGGGCTGATTGCAATGTAAAATCCAGATGAACCTTCCATGGACCTTGTGAGTGGAAAACCACCCCAAGGTATTTAAATATCCTAACTTGTTCTAAATTATGGAGTATTAAATTGGTCTTTTAGAGAAAACTAAAATTTTCGATTTGTCAAAATTAAAGACCAAATTATTCTGTCTTCAGTATCATATTGTTACTGTGATCGCCTTCTTCAGTCCAATGGGCATTTGTGACATAACAGCATCATTGGCATACACTGTAAGAGTATCAGGATTTTATGTTGTGCCAAGTTAGGAGAGTGTAAGTCAGGGTTCTGCAAAAATCAATCAAGGGATTGATGTAAAAGTTACAGAGGGAGGAGGATAGAATACAACCCTGTCATACTCCTTTTTGTACCCTTACTAGGCTGAATAAAGTCCTTCGAGAGTTACACTTCACTTTTAAGGTAGAATTAGCATACAATTTTTATATGAGGCAGAGGAGGTATTTATCAATAGTAGTGAGTTTTAATTTTTCCCAGAAGGTATTTCTAAATATTGAGCCGAAAGCCTGCTTAAAATCAAGGAAGGCCACAAAAAAAATGATTTTTTTAAAATATGTGTATTTTTGGACCAGATGGTGTAATACCAACATATGATCCATTGTTGATCTTCCTTCTCTAAATCCAACTTGTTCATCTTTGATTATTGCCCCCTGAAATTAGCCAATCCTGAAGTTTATAATTTAGGTGTTTGGCATGCAATTGTCTAACCACACTCAGAAGATTAATGGGCCTATAATTGCCTGGGTCATTTCTGTTATCCTTTTTGTGGGCTGGTATAATAATTTCTAATCCCCAATCTTTTGGCATCCAGTCCATTTTATCTATATTTGTAAAAAGAGATGCTAATAGAGGTGCCCATCAACTGATGTTCTTTTTAATTATTTCTGGCAGAACATTGTCAGCCCTGGTGCCTTATTAACTTTAAGAGATTCAATCAGCTGGGATACCTCTTCCGGTTGATGGGACTAGTAAGAATTTGGTCCAAACTGATTTGGCTCTCATTGTATTCATAGTTGGAGTCTGTAGCTCTCTAAAATGTTCTTCCCAGGCATAAATTATTACCTGATTAGATGGATGTAAGGGGGATTTTCCCAATCCTCTAGTGCAGGGGTGTCAAACTCCAGGCCCACAAGTCAATGGGGTGCTTAAATCTGAGCTGTGGAATCAGCATGGAACTATCAAAAGACTGTTTGTGGTGCCTCTGGTGGCTTAAATGGGCTGCATACAGCCCCCCGTGCCTTGTTTTCACTCTCTATGGCCTCCTATAACATTCTACTGGATGAAAACGGCTCAAAAATGGCTTAAAAGGGGACAGAAAAATGGGCCAAAAGATGGGCTGAAAATGGACCTGAAAACTGCCAGAAAACAGCCCAAAAACAGGCCAGAAAACATCCAGAAAAACTGGCCAAAAACAGGCTGAAAAAGAGCCTAAATGGGCCAAAAATAGGCCTGAAAACGGCTGGCACAGTGCTGCAGGAGGCCATGGAGGGTGAAAACGAGATGCAGGGGGGGCCGCGGACCTCCTGCACCCAGTTTTGGCTGACAGGTCTTGCACACCCCCTGGCTCGTGGAGAACTACAATGCTGATCCAGCCCTTGAAGAAATCCTGTTTGACACCCCTGCTCTACTAATATTCCCAAAAAGGATGTATTTTTTGTCTTGACTGATGCAAATCAATCTTTGCCAAGACTTTCATAGCCACGCTTTTCTTTTCTTTTTTTTTCTTTTCTTTTCTTTTCTTTTCTTTTCTTTTAAAAAAGATCTTATATTGTGCTTTCAACAGCGATAGAGAGTATGATCCTCAGAAGGGGCATTTTTACTTTTCCTGTACTCCTTGTTATATATCCTTTTCAGTTGCACCAATCTCTTATCAAATCATTTTTTATTCTTTAATAAAGTCAGCTTTTTGGAGTGAGCCAATGTTTTGTTGGGAACTGATTTCAAATTTTTAATTAAGATTTCAAACCCCTCTAAATATGATCCTTCAAACTGATTTCTTAGGAGAGATGTATGTAGTTCTTTGATTTCTGGAGCTAACATCCATTTAGTAATTTCCTTTGCATTTTTCTCAAGAGGATATATTCTTTTTTTATTTTTTATTTACAATAATTCCATCTTCCATTTCAACCATACATCGACTGGGTACATATGTCTTTGCTTACAATTATAATTAATACTTTTCTTACTAATATAACAATCACATTTTCTTATAGTTATTATTTAATATATCTATTATTTTTTAACAATTAATTTATATCTCTATATATTCATTTAATCCATTTTAATTTGTTTTATTTTCCAACCATTGATAAAATAAATCCCATGCCATGTAGTATTCTATTTCTTCTTCTTTTTTGATTACCAATGTTCATCTCTGCACATTCAAATATTTTCTCAATTACCTTTCCCTCTGTTAGTATCTTATCACTTTTCCAATTCTGGGCAAATACAATTCTAGCTGCTGTTAATACATGTATAATTAAATATGTTTTTTTCTTTACTGTAACCCTCAGGTACCATTCCTAATACAAATGTTTTAGGTTTCAAATCTATAAGTTGCTTTGTCATTTTTTTAAATTATATATGTATTTTTGTCCACTTATCTTTTAGTTTCTGTACAAGACCACCATATATGGTAATATGTTCCAGGTGTTTGGTGGCACTTCCAGCATTTGGCTGATTTGCCTTTGAACATCTTAGGCTAGTTTTGCTGGTGCAAAGTGCCATCTGTAAAATACATTATACAAGGGTTTTTTTTTTTGAAAATTTTATTGATTTTTAAAAACAAACATAAGCAAACAAAACATAGAACATAAAAACATAAAACATCTTTTTTGAAAGCAGCCTGACCCCGGATTACATCTCTTCGTACAGACACAAATTCAAGTTCACGCTCATTTTTATATACCATTCCATATCTTGTTACCATTCTACATTTTCTATCTANATCCAGACCAATTCAATTCTATCATTAATATTAATATTCATTTAAATCTTAATATTTAAATGAATATTAATATTAATGATATTAATATTCATTTAAACATTTTCCACATTACTTTTCAAATAGATATCATACTTCTATGGGAACACTTATAAACTTTCCATAGTTGCTTCCCTCCCACTTCACTTATATTTTATAATACATTGAATAATTAAAATGTTCCCATTCCTTCCTAGTTCAGTTCATTCAGTCCATTGTTGATAGCCAGATGGAATCTTCATATAATGTTGTTCTCTATTTATTCCCCCATGCTAATAACAATATGTTCCTGGCTATATATCTTTGAAAATACCCCTGTGTTTTATTTCTCCCCTAGCATAGAAATACATGTCAGCCCAATTGCAGACTACTGTGATAATATATTTCCCAATTAGGTAGCCCAAACCCTCTTCTGGTTCTCGCATCATGTAACATTTTTATATTAATTCTTGCTTTGTCCCCTTGCCATTTGTATTTCAATACTATTTTATTAATATCTTCAAAATATTTTTCCCCATTTTTTTCAGAATTTTTGAAACAAATACAACACTTTTAGTAATATATTCATCTTAATGAATGCAATTCTTCCTGTTAGTGATAACTGCATATTGCCCCATTTTTTCAGATTTATCTTAACTGGTTGTTTAATTATCTTCTTTAATTGTTCCAGTTGCCATCAACTGAATTCCTAAATATTTAACTTTCTTTACCATCTGAATATCTAATCTCTTCGTCAATTCTTTTTTCTATTTCTCTGTCATATTTTCTACTAATATCTTAGTTTCCCCTTTATTTTCAATCCTGTCATTTTCCCATATTTGTCTATTTTATTTATTAACTTGGGTCCTGTTCCTAGAGGTTCTTCTAATATGAAGACTAGATTGTCTGTAAATGCCTGCAATTTATACTCCTCTTTTCTTTTTCACCCCTTTTGTCTCCTTATCTCTCCTAATATTTCTGTTTAGCACTTCTAATGTTAACACAAATAACAATGGCGACAGGAGGTATCCTTGCCTTATTCCTTTCTTAATATGGTTTTTTTCACTCAATTCTCCAATAACCATCACCTTTGCATATTATTTATAATATATTGTCTTAATCATTTTAATAAACCTTTCCCCAAACCTCCATTTCTTCCATTTGTGTTAACATAAACTGGCAGTTCACATTATCAAAGCCTTCTGTGTGTGCATCCAGGAATATCAGTGTCATCTGTTTTTCAGGGTCTGCTTCATAATATTCCAAAGTGTTTAAAATTATTCTCATGTTATCTTTTATTTGTACTTTATTTTGATCTGAATGTATAAATTGATTTAAATATTTCTTTAGTCTTTCAGCCATTATTGAAGCAAATATTTTGTAGTCTGAGTTCTTTTTTATCTTCATTTCTATGGCAGAGGTTACCTTTATCATCCATTAGTTGAGAAATAATTTTCTTTTCCTTCTCTTTTTTCAATCTATATGCTAACCATATTCCTTTATTTGAATTTTCAAAGAAGTTTTGTTTTGTACTTTTTATTTTTTATGCTAGTTCTTTATTATTTCCAACTTGTGCTTTGTTAAATTCATTTTTGTTTTGTATATCCTTTTTTGCAAGTTCTTTTGAAGTTTCTTCTTCAACTTTTTATATTCTTCTAATATCTTTTGTGCCTGTCTTTTCTTTCTGTTTCTCTTTCCCATGTTATTGTTAGTGCTCTTATATAAGCTTTTGCTGTATCCTATACATTTTGTAACAAAGTTTCCTCTTTTTTATTTTTCTCAAAGAATTTAAAGGATTTAAAGTCCTATAGTGAGGATTTAAAGTCCCGTAGTGAGCAAGGCAACTTCAGATGGTAGGTGGCTGGGTTAATCACTGCTTCTACAGGAAATGGGCCAAGATACTGATGGTCAAGTTTTATCACTGGCCTGTCTAGCGGAAGATGCCGAGTAGACAACCACACCCGATCCCCCACAGCCAATGATGGTGTTGCTCTCTGAGAGCGGTCCGCAACTTGCTTATAGTCTTCCTTAGCCTTTTCCAAATACCATCACACCAATTGGTGAACGGCCTATAACTCCAACAAGAAATCCTTCGCCTCCAGAACCGGCAAGTCGAGTGGCGTCAAGGGGAAGTAACCCACATTGACAAATAACTGGGCAGTTTGTGTGGAGGTATGCGGAGAGTTATTGAATGCAAACTCTGCAACCGCTAAGTAGTGCGCCCAATTATTCTGTTGCTGTTTGACAAAGCAGCACAGGTACTGCTCCAGGATTCCTATCACTTTCTCCATCCCACCATTGGTTTCTGGATGGTAAGAAGATGACAAACAGATTTTAACTTCCAAAGCCGTCATCAGCCCTTTCCAAAATTGGGTGGTAAACTGCATCCCTCGGTCCAACACCACCCGATCTGGGAAGCCATGTAGCCAGAAGATGTGCTGGATAAACATGCGAGCTGTAGTGCAAGCCGTGCATAAAGCCGTGCATAAAACACAGCATGAAGTGCGCCATTTTTATCAGCATGTCAACCATCACGTACACCGTGGTGAATCCCAATGAGGGGGGCATATCTGTCAAGAAGTCCATCAACAGGGCACCCCAAGGTCTCTCCGATGTAGGCAAAGGCTGGAGTAATCCCGGGGGAGCCTCTGCCACTAACTTGGCCTGCTGGTATTGCACGCTAGACATCACATAGGACTGCATGGCATATTGTAATTGGGGCCACCAGAAAGTCAGAGACACAAAGTGCAACATCTTGAACAGGCCAAAGTGCCCTGCTTCAGGGATGTCATGGCACTGCGACAAGATAAGTCCCCAGAGTAGTCCTGCCAGGACATAGAGTTTGTTGCAGTAGCGCAAGAATTCCTCCTCAAATGACCACAGTGATTTGGGTTGCACTTGCCTCCACTGATCTGCCCAAGCATTGTGTCACTGTGCCTCCCGTATCTGCGCTCGTAAATTCACTGGCTCCTGCACAGCTGAGAATGACTCTACGGGCAGCACCATCCAGAGCGGGTGTTAATCCTCTGGATGCATGTACTTAAGTGCATCTGCCCATTGGTTGTGACTACTTGGAATGTAGGTGACATGAAAATTAAAGCAGGCAAAAAAAGGGACCACCGGATCTGGCGCTGATTTAATTTCCAGGCAGTTTTTAAATGTTCCAAATTCTTACGGTCTGTCTGGACTTCTACTTGATGGTGTGCCCCCTCCAAATGGTGCTTCCAGGCCTCAAATGCCATCTTAATGTCCAGTAACTCCTTCTCCCAGATGGTATAGTTATGCTCAGCAGGATTGAGCTTCCTGGAAAAATAAGCACAAGGGAAAAGGGTACCACCAGAGGCGTGAGGAGCACTGCACTGACCGCCACATCTGGCGCATCCACTTCCACCATGAATGGACGGTGTGGATTGGTGTGCTTGAAGATTGGCTCTGTCACGAAGGCCTGGAATGCCTGCTGCTCAGGAACACCTTACCGGAACGGAACCTTTTTCTGGAGGAGCCAAGTGAGAGGCGCAGTCAGGGAAGTGAAGCTGGGGATGAAGGTCTGATAATAGTTGGCAAACCCGAGCAGTCTCTGGACATCCTTCACTCACCGGGGAGATTGCCAACTAAGCAACGACTCAACCTTATTCAGCTCCATGGAAATGCCTTCCGGAGAGATGCAGTGTCCCAGGAACTTGATTTTGGACTGGAAGAACTGGCACTTCTCCAACTTGGCGTACAAGCAGTTCTCCCATTTTTTTTTCTTTTATGCATATTTATTTTCTTTTTTGTCTTCTCCAGTTTTGCTTTATTTTGTATTTGTTTTTCATTTCTTGGAGTTTGTATTTTAACATTCTGAATAAAAATAAATTATTTAAAAGATAATCATCTTTACATTAACTGTAGTTAATAAAAGCAATATTCAGTATGTATGAAAGACTGCGTGGTGGGATGGTTAAGTTACCCAAACCTTAAGTCGGAAGACTTTAGGAAGGGAAACATTGGTGACTTTAGGCCAATCAATCTCAGGCCAAATCAGCATTAGTTTTGTGATGAACCAATTGAAGAACAAACGCCTTGTGTATACCGTAGCTTTGCTTATGTGAACTAAGCAACACGTGCAAAACACACGGGCCTGTAACAGTTTTATATGTAAAAGAAGTTCTCCGAAAAAGCCTGATATATTTTCAGAATTATTGTGTAGTCATTCTTTCTGTGTTTGTTTGCACAAAAAAGAATATAGGTAGTAATTGAAATAATTTTAAATGCCATTCTATTGCTGTTAAACTAGTGAGCTTTTTGTAAATTGCAATTAAAATCATGATAGTAACTTATGGAGTATTTACAGGTATGTTCCATGGAACTTTCATGAACCTGAGCCAGGAGTTTACAACTTCAGAGAGGACAGAGATCTGGAGTATTTCCTGAAACTTGCTGATGAGATTGGCTTGTTGGTCATATTGAGAGCAGGACCTTACATATGTGCAGAATGGGACATGGTAAATATTTTCTTGCTTATTCATGTTGACTTGCCTTTACATGGTGAAGACTAAAAAAATAATTTCTAAATCACAAAAAAATCATGTGGAATGTAAAAAAATTTCAAAATCAATATAAGGGAAAAATCCTAATTACACCAAATCAGTGGTCATAAAATATGTGATTTTTAGTTTTGTCTAATTGAAATATTGAACCGTAAAAAGAAATTTGGAATATAATTTTATGTGTTTATGAATTAGACTTTACTTATGTCGGTATGTTCTCCATAATCAGACTCACTTTAGATGTATGTATGTAATACAGTATGTATGCATTTAACAGGTTTATGTACAGCCCAACTCATACACAATAATTGTGATTATTGAGTGGCTGGATAGAGATATATAATTATTTATTTAAAAATCATAAACAATAATAATATCGACATTTTCTTTTCTAAGGAAGACATTGCAATAATTATTTACTTGAAGCAAATTAAGACATGAACTAAAGCTATTTTGTACCCTTTGGTTCTAGTTGAGATGGGAAGTATATTTTAGATCTGCATATTTTTTTAAATTTTGACAAGAACCACATAATGTTAATCCAGGCCACTTTTATGCTCAGTTGTAATTTTCATATTATTTTGTATATTTGGAATGAGGGGCAGACCTAAAAAACTCAATATATGCTTATTCAATTCTGCCGAAATGAAGAGAAACATTTAATAACATATTCTGCTCAATATGAGAGGTACTTATGAGGACAGTGCTTATGTGATCTTAGAATTGTTCCCTTTCCCCATTTCTATGGAATTATTAGATTGGATATTCTAGGAAGACTCTCTCTATATATATGTATTATTCTGACTTTATAGGGTGGTCTGCCTGCCTGGTTATTAGAAAAAGAATCAATTGTTCTTAGATCTTCTGATTCAGGTAAGAACATAAAAAATGTATTATGATATCTGTAGTTATATGTGATGAAAATAAAATTAGGTCCTGGAAATTTGTGTTTGTGATCCCACAAGTTCCCACTAGTTTGTGATCCTACCATTCAGATCAATATAACACAGGCAGTCCTCAACTTACAACTGCAAACTGGAATTGGAGTTTCCATCACCGAGCAATGAGGTTATGAAGTGAGTTGTGTCTCATTTTACAAACTTTTTTGCTCTTATTAAGCAAAGAATATAGTTGTTAAGTGAATCTAGCTTTCCCCATTGCTGCTTGTTGTAAGTGTGAGGGCTGATCAAAGGTCACTTTTTTCAGTACTGTCACAATGGTACTTCCAAGAATGTTGGTTTACTTGCATTCTGAACTTTCTCTGGAATACTTTTTCCCCTGAGATTTGATTTAATGAATTTTAAATAAATTTTAATGAATATGGTCTTTTAAATTATGAATGGATTACTTATAATATTTTATAATCAAATGAAACAAACAAAATGTTAAAAATTATGATATTTATGTAGTTACTTACGAAGCACATATAAATTATATCAAAGTAACCACAATATATTTACAATTCCCAAGGCATGTCACAACTTTTGAGCACCCCTAATGTTTGGAAATTGAAAGTTGAAAAATTTGACATGCCTAAAAATTGCTTTGAGAGATAAATAGACAACAAAATTGAAACATATTCATTCTAACTGTCTGTTATATTTTTTCAGACTATTTAGCAGCTGTAGGAAGATGGATGGGGGTCTTATTACCAAAGATGAAGCCTCACCTTTATCAGAACGGGGGCCCAATTATTACGGTGCAGGTAGAATTTTGTTGAATAATGATAAGTTCTACAACTTTCAAACTTAATCTTTTATTTTTTTTAAAGAAAAATACTGAATAAGATTAGTGTATTTATTTGGAAATGTAATTCCTGAAACAGTCTTTCAGAGTTTTGGATTTCAATCCTATAAAAAGTTGGATAAAATGATGGCATTTGATGTCACACTCACTTTTGATCACGTACTCATTTATATAATTAAGATACAATCTTAATGCTGAAGTGCTATTTAGAAATCTTTTAGACTTATGAAATGACTTTTGTTTAAGCAGCTAGTGCAACAAAATACTAGATCCATTAGTGTCGTATCTGCAAATTCATACCAATTCAGTTCATTTTTTATTTTCTAGATTTTATTCAGATATTAATACAGGGTGCTAAATTATTAGGTCTCATTCCAGTGAAATAGTGGGTCTAATTTCTGCAATCTCTTTCATTTCTATTTTTTATTCTCAATATTAAAGCTTATAAATGAGGTTGGCATCTGAAAATTCATAGTGTCTGATAGATGAACTTTGATAATGTCTGCAGCTATGATGTAGAAATTCTGAGGAAGATGTCTTCAGATCTGCTTCTGACTAACAAAACCTGAGTTAACAAAACCTGAATATGGTATTGACCTCATAACAAGAGAGCATTTCAGTATTCAAACTTAGCACCTTTTGCAATAAGATCATATCTGTGATACATCCTTACATATTTCAGCTGACCTTGAATATACTTGCAAAGCAATAAGTACTATTAAGGATTAATTAGACATACTTTTAAATAGATATGCTCATCAGAATTCAAAAGAAAGGAGAAATAGAAACTTGAATGTGTTATGTAAAAATGAAAATTATGAAGAATGTGTTATGTTCATACTTTGAAAATGACTATTTTTTCACTATTTCATTGGTCACTTACCTATCCAATTTGATTCATGAATAATTTCATTGTTATAAAACTTTTGCTGTCAAACTCAAGGCCCATGGGCCACATCTGACCCACGGGGTGCTTAGATCTGGCTCATGGGGCTGTCCTGGAAACAGTGAACGACTGGCCTATAGTGCCTTTACTAGTGAAAACAGAGCTCAGGAGGACTACATATGGCTCTCACAGCCTTTGTTTTTGGCCATGATGGCCTCCTGTACCCTCTGCCAATGAAAACGGAGTTTGGAGAGGCTACATGCAGGCCCCCTGAGCTTCATTTTCACTGGCAGGTGGTGGCAGGAGGCTGTTACACCGAAAACGGGGCTCATGAGCCTGTTTACACTGGCAGAGAACTTGGGCCACCACAGATGCCTCCAACACAAGTGATGTCAAGCTGGCTATGCCCACTCTGATCAGGCCCATCCTGGATATCCCAAGGTTAAACACAGTCCTGATGCAGACCTCAGTGAAATCAAGTTGGACACCCCTGTTATAAAATAACAACATAAGCTTGAATAATAAGTTAGGTTGTAATGTTAATTAGATGTCCTTAGCTTTGAATCTAATCTTCTAAAATATGGCCAGTTTATTCCTTTAGAAAAGGCAGCAATAACTAAAAATTACTCTGAAATCTGTTAGAAATAAGAATAATACATATAATTATATTTAAACAAAAACATTTATGTTTTATCTTCAACTTAGCATTTGTCACCTCTATTAAGAAAAATGCTGTTTAATACAAAATTGGTTTTATTGAGAGCTAGAATCAAGATTAAGGGGGAATATTATTATACATATTTTTATATAATATACTAAAAGTAATGTCTAGATGTAAATATTAGATGTAGAAAGATGTTATTACTATGTAATAATATTGTGATTGTTATTAGAATGGCATACAAAAACACTGAACAACTAAACAATGAAGGAACACGCTCTAATACAAATATGTCTAATACCATAATTACATAAGTATGATTAATGCAACAAATATTTAAAATTTGAATTCTTTATTGTCATTGTATATATATATATATATATATACACAGTATACATGCATACAATGAAATTCACATAACACTCAGAGACCAGACCCAACACACATACACACATGACAATCCCCAATGCCCCATGCCCCAAATTCCCTGCCTCCTAAAACACAAGCATCCATACAACAGACCAAGTAATATTGTCCAACACTCACTGATGGTGGTCCATTGTTAAGTGCAATTATAGCTCTGGGATAAAAACTGTTCAGGAAATGTGTGGTCCACATTTTAATTGTTCTGTATCTTCTGCCAGAGGGCAACAGTTCACAAAGATTGTAAGTTGAATGGGAAGAATATCTCAGAACATTGTGCAACTTCCTCAAACAGCGAGATGCAAAGATGTTGTCCAGGTCTGGTAGCTGGAGCCCGATGATATTCTTGGCAGTTTTAATGATTCTCTGTAGAGCTTTTTTTTCAGCTACAGAGCTGCTCCCATACCATACAAGAATGCCGTTTGTCAGGACATTCTCAATGGTGCTGCAGTAGTAGGACAGAAGTAGATGCTGAGATTTATCTTCTTGAACATTCTAAGGAAGTACAGCTTCTTCTGTGCCTTCTTCACAAGCATGTTAGCATTCATAGTCCATGAAAGGTCCCCCGAGATATAAGTGCCCAGAAATTTAAAACTACCAACCCTCTCCACCACTTTTCCATTTATGTACAGGTGAAACTCGAAAAATTAGAATATAGTGCAAAAGTTCATTTATTTCAGTAATGCAACTTAAAAGGTGGAACTAATATATGAGATAGACTCATTACATGCAAAGCAAGATGTTCAATGCCATGAATTGTCATAATTGTGATGATTTATGGCTTAACAGCTCATGAAAACCCAAATCCACAATTTCAGAAAATTAGAATATTACATGCAATCAATAAAACAGGATTGCACATAGAACAATATCGGATCTCTGAAAAGTATAAGCATGCATATGTACCGCTACGTATTGGTTTGGGCCCCTTTTGCAGCAATTACTGCCTCAATGCGGCGTGCATGGAAGCTATCAGCCTGTGGAACTGCTGAGGTGTTATAGAAGACAGGATGCTTCAATAGCAACCTTCACTCTTCTGCATTGTTCAGTCTCATGTCTCTTCATCTTTCTCTTGGGCAGTGCCATAAATTCTCTTTGGGGTTTAGGTCAGGTGAGTTTGCTGCAATCAAGCACAGTAATCCCACGCTCATTTAAACCAGGTTTTGGTGCTTTTGGCAGTGTGGACAGGTGCCAGGTCGTACTGGAAAATGAAGTCAGCATCCCCAAAGAGCTCGTCTGTGGAAGGAAGCATGAAGTGCTCCAAAATCTCCTGCTAGACGGCTGCGTTTACCTGGACTTAATGAAGCACAGTGGACCAACACCAGCATACGACATGGCTCCCCAAATCAACACAGACTGTGAGAACTTCACACTGGACTTCAAGCATCTTGCATTCTTCCTCCAGACTCTTGAGTTCTTGGTTTCCAAATGAGATGCAAAAAGTTGCTGCTCATCAGAAAAGAGGACTTTGGACCACTGAGCAACAGACCAGTTCTGTTTTTCGATAGCCCAGGTAAGACGCTTCTGACGTTTGTTGTTCAGGAGCGGCTTGACAAAGAATATAACATTTGAAGCCAATGTTCAGGTTCCGTCTGTGGTGTGGTAGCTCTTGATGCACTGACTCCAGCCTCAGTCCATTCCTTGTGAAAGTCTCCACACTTTTGAATGGCCTTTTCCTGACAATCCTCTCCAGGCTGCAGTCATCCCTGCTGTCTGTGGCACCTTTTTCTTCCACACTTTCCTTTCCACATAACTTCCTATTAATGTGTCTTGATACAGCACTTTGGGAACATCCAACTTCTTTGCAATTACTTTTTGAGGCTTTCCCTCCTTATGGAGGTGTCAGTGATGGTTTTCTGCACAACTGTCAGGTCAGCAGTCTTCCCATAATTGTGATTCCTACTGAACCAGACTGAGAGACCATTTAAAGGCACAGGAACCCTTTACAGGTGTTATGGCTTGATCAGCTGATTAGAGTGGGACACTTTGAGCCTAAAAATATTGAACCTTTTACACATATTTAATTTTCTGAGATGTGTGATTTGGGGTTTTCATGAGCTGTAAGCCATAATCATCTTAATTATGACAAATCATGAGGCTTGAACTATCTTCGCTTTGCATGTTATGAGTCTATCTCGTATATTAGTTTCACCTTTTAAGTTGCATTACTGAAATAAATGAACTTTTGCACGATATTATAATTTTTTGAGTTTCACCTGTACAATGGTAAATGTATATCTCTCTTCCTCCTGAAGTCAATTATAAGTTCTTTAATTTTTTTGATGTTAAGTATAAAATTATTTTCTTTACACCACAGTGTCAGCCCTTGCACTTCCTTTCTATTAGCAGACTCATTGGTCTTATTAATGAGCCTCACTGCTGTCGTGTCATCTGCAAATTGGTCTCTGTTCTCTGTTCTAAATCATTCAATACAGTATGGATAACAATAAAATATTATTTATATTACTATTATTATTTGTATTTAAATGAATGATACCTAGATACCTCACTGCTCATATAATGATTTTGATGTATATCCAATAAAATAAAATAAAATCCCACAGTAGGCTAAAAACTAAATAAATAAATGTCATCTGACATTTATTTTCCATTTGATGTTTTTCAGTTATACTAAATAGAGAACTGGGGGTTGGTGGGTGGGTTTTGAATTATATTAAGGTTTGACCTTGAATTTTTGAGTTGATCTAATCTCATTTCCTAACTGAAGACTTTTTCCCCATTTTTTCCGATAAATAAGAAAAAAAAAAAACATGNACTTTTTCCCCATTTTTTCCGATAAATAAGAAAAAAAAAAAACATGTCCATGCAGGTGTATAATTAAAACAGCCACATTTAAAATGTTACAGGAATGCATACTAGAAAATGTATTTGTTTAGATTAAGTAAATATTGATTTATCATTGAACTTAGTTTGCCATGACAATTATTTTTCTATCTATAATACTCTTTTAGAAAGTCCAGAATTGGGATAAAACAATATATCCTGCCTAACTTTAATGTTCATTTTGTTCACATCAGACTGCACTACTTTTCTCTCAAAGGATAACCCAACTGGTCACAGGATTATCTTAATTTCATTAAACTTCACAGTTGTTTAGTATTTCTATGATTCCGCATTACTATCTACCATATTTTTCGGAGTATAAAGCACTCCAAAGTATAAGATGCACCTAGCTTTTGGGTAGGAAAAAAAAAGGGGGGGGGGAGAAATCTACCTCTTCCTCTCAGCAATTTGCCTCCTTGTAGCAAACAGCAAAGAGCCTGTTTCAGCTTCAGCATAGCCTGATTAGCACAAGCAGCTGATTGTCGGTAGGATTGACCTCCCAGTGACCAGCAGTTTTAGACTGCAGGGATTGCCCTCACCTATTGCTGCCTCCATGCGCCCATTTTCAGCCTCCGTGTTCCATTTTCGGCCTCCATGCTATTTTCTGCCCATTCCAGGTGGCAGGAATCAAATGGGACACACAGAGGCTGAAAAGGGGCATGTGGAGGCTGAAAATGGGATGCAGAGGCCGAAAATGGGGCACTTGGAAGCAGCAGTAGGTGATGAAAATTGTGCTGAAGCTGAAACAGGCTCTTTTCTGTTTGCTACAAGGAGGCAAATTGCTGGAAGGCAGAGGCCCAAGGGTGGGAGCTAGTGGGTAGGCGGGGCTTTGGCAACATTCGCTGTATAAGACGCACAGACATTTCCATCCACTTTTTGGGGTGGAAAAAGTGTGTCTTATACTCCGAAAAATATGGTAATAGGCAGTAATAATCCAAGTCACTATAACTAAATTGCAGATAGATATAGATACAGATATAGAGCCTGATGGAAAGGCCTCTTTACTATTCTTATAAAATTAGCAAATATGATTGTATGTGGTTTTGGTATAATTATAAATTAGTACTATTTGCTACTTTTGTCCTATAATTAATGTTACTTTTTTTGACCAGAGTACAGGTAATCATTGACTTACGATTATGTTGCTAAGTGAGATTTGTTAAGTGAATTTTGCCCCATTTTATGACTTTATTGCCACATTTGTTAAGTGAATCACTGCAGTTATTAAGTCAGTAACACAGTTGTTAAGTGAATCTGGCTTCCACATTGACTTTACTGCTCAGAAATGTGCAAAAGGGGATCACATGATCCTGGGACACTGCAACCGTAATAAATATGAATCAGATGTCAAGGATCAAAATATAAATCAGATGATGGAGATGGTGCAGTGGTCATAAGTATGAAAAATGGTCTTAGGTCACTTTTTTCAGTGCTGTTGTAAGTTTGAATGGTCACTAAGTGAACTGTTATGAGGACTACCTATATTTTTTTTTTCTTTCATTTGAAGTTTCATATTATTTTGTGGTCTCCATCTTTTCTTACTGAACTTACTGAACTTGTCTTACTGTATATATGTGAATGTTTTTTAATTAGGTAGAAAATGAATATGGAAGTTATTTCACATGTGATTTTCATTACCTCCGTTACCTGAAGAATCTTTTTCGCCACTACCTTGGGAATGAAGTAGTCCTGTTTACAACAGATGGTGCAACAAAGATTTTTTTGCGCTGTGGAACTCTTCAAGGCCTTTATTCAACTGTGGATTTTGGACCACGTGAGTGGCAATTGAAGTTACATTTTATATTGAGAATAGAAGACTTTTAGATAATTTATTAGTAAACATAGGAAGCTGCCTTAAATTGATTAAGATTTTTGTTCAGCTTATCTCTATGTTGACTGGTTATTTTCCAACTAAAAATCTGGAAGTTAAATTTGGAGCCTTTTCTACACAGAGTGTCTACATTGTGTTGTTTAGCTTTTATTAGTATAAAGTCTTTAGACTCCTTTCACTAACCTGGAATATAATATAGAATAGAATAGAGACTAGTATAGAACCTATATAGAATAAATTAACTCCTTACAAACCCTAGTTTTTCATTTCATGACATCATATGGTAAATTCATGTCAAGGTTTTATAATTACCAGAAGCATACTGATCCCAAGGAATTAGGCAAGTCCCCAGATCTGTAAGTAAAGCTCTCTATGTATTATAGCCATACCCTTTCCTGCTTATTAAGGCTTTCTATGAGGTGATACATGTTTGGAACCAGGCAATGATAACCACACTCTTGAGGGAAGGATCATTAAAAAAAATGGTGGTCTGTTGTCCCCTTAAAAACGTTATTCGGATCTAGTGATACAATTTTTGTTCCATCTTCCTTTTTTAGGAAAGGTTGTTGAGAAGGAGGTCACTTTGCAGTTTCAGAGTGTACTGCAAGAAACAGGTTGTCAGAACCCTTTTCATTCAGTTTCAGACCAGGTTAAAATCTGGAACTGGCTCTGGAGGAAGCAGGAGAACCATTGCAACATCTTTACTGCAGTCAATGTTAGTAGGAAGGGAGAGTTCCAGCCAGAGAGTTTGATTAGGCCATTTGAAATGGTTGGAAATTGAATAACTGTGATTCCTTTTTGCTTTGTTTCTAGTTTTAATTAAATGTGATCCACTTAGACTTTCTATTTGCAAGGTGACAACTATATAAATTATTTAAATAAATAGGCTACTAGATATTTATCAACTTATTTAATGGAAATAACTCACTGGACAATATTTCTTAATGTTTTAGCATACCATCAACATTGAATGTCCGGTTGCAATAGAATGCAGTTCTTGCTGTTTCTTTTCCCAAGGGCAGAGCTGGTATTGTGGGGGTACGACATGTGATCTTGAAGCTCCAAGATCACCGCTGATATATTTGCTTCTGGATGGTCCTATTGGACTTAAACCGTCCCGTAGAGACGGTGACAGAGAAGGGCACATCCTGTCAATCCCAGGGACACTACAAAGTCCCTGGTAGATCCAGGAGAAGCCCTTTTTTCTGGCTGGCGAAGAGGCAGCTATTCAAGCTGCTGAAGCTGGGACATCTCTGGAACAGAAGAAAAGCTGGAAAGAAAGTGTGTCTGTTTGGTGAGATAAATTTCTACTTACTATTTTTTGGAGAGAACATCCTAAAAGACTTAAAGTGTAATTAAAAGTAAAGATAAAAGAAGTTAAGCAGTGAGATTGAGCTTAAATTAAATTGAAGATTTTTTTTCCTTTTTATTGGAACCTGGAATTTGGTAAAAGCTTCTCAACTTTAAATTGGACTGGTCTTTTTCTCTAATTTTTCATTTTTTAAATAACCTCTTTGAAAGTCTCTCTTTGATTTGGATTTTTTTTGTTTTAGTTTTTTCATTTGAGGTCTACTTTTTTCTTTTTCTCTAATGACTACTTTTTTTATCTATTCCTGGCTTTGGATATATAAGGGGAAGTGAATGGAAATAAGTAACACTGCCATCTAGAGGCTTGGATACATTGTTTTCTTGTTTGCTTGTTTATACATTGGAGTTACATTCAAGGACTCTGAGCTTTTTACAAGATAGTGGGATGAGCATGGCAGATTGTTTATACAGGTGTTCCTCTGCAAAACTATTGATAGCTGGAGTTTGGAGTTGAAATTGAAAGAAAGAACACTGAAATAACCTTGAAAAGAAAACTGGAAATTATGTTTTGATTCATTAAAGAGCCTTGGACATTTAGTGGCAGTGATTTGCTTTCTGACAGAAGTGTTTGTTTTCCTCTTTGTTTTTTACTTCCCCTCCAGCTGGATTTTTATGTTTGGACTTTAGCCTTTTGGCTCAGGAATTAGAGTATATTTTTTCCTCACTCCTCTTCTTTTGTTTTACTTTTTTTATTAAGGGAAATACATAGATTTCTATTTTTTAAATTTCTTTTTAATTTTTTTAATTCTCCACCCTTTCTTCTCTTTGTATTTTTGTATTCTTTTTATATAATTGGAAAGAATTGGATTAAGGTATACAAGTTCCTGAAGATTTTTTCCCCTTCCCTTTTTTATATTTTTTATTTTTAATTGTTATTGGCTTGGCAGTTGTCTGCTCGTTTCTTCTTTTTTTTCTCTTTTTTATCAAGCTCTACAAGATGAGTAGAAAGACAGCAGCCTCAGCCTAAATACCAATTTCTTCCTATTCACTATCTGGAGCAGGGGTCGCCAACCTTTTGGACCTCAGGGACCACCAAACTCATAATTCTAGATCCCAGGGACCACTAACCAATTCTGTGGGTGTGGCCTAATTTGTGGGTGTGGCTTGGTGGTCGTGTGATTGGCTGGACATGGCTTGGATGTAAATATTATAAATATTTATGTAAATATTGAATTTTTTATATAAAACGATCAACTTTTACCCAAAATCAGGCAAAGCAGGCAGGCAGATTGAATTGCTCACAGAATCACAGATTCATTCAG
Source organism: Laticauda laticaudata (assembly GCA_004320025.1). NCBI lineage: Eukaryota > Metazoa > Chordata > Lepidosauria > Squamata > Elapidae > Laticauda > Laticauda laticaudata. The sequence goes on along the minus strand of BHFT01066817.1, from coordinate 1,554 downwards.
AGATCTATCTATCTGCCATTGGCTAGCTCAGTCTGTCACATAAAATTTGCTAGCAAACTCACAAAATTAACTCACAGCAAACCATGCATGTAAATATTGATTTTTTTTATTAAAAAAGAGGAACTTTTACGCAAAATCAGGCAAAGCAGGCATATTGAGTTGCTCACAGAATCATTCAGTGATCTATCTATCTGTCATCGGCTAGCTCAGTCTCTCAAATTTGCTTGCCATGAGTCTGCACTGAATTTGCTTGCAAGCAAACCTTCAGACCTAAGGGAGGTTCGGCTGTGCTGAGCCAAAGATCTAAAGACTAGCTAGAAAGCAAGAAATCCAACCATTTTCTGCTTTCTAGTTAATCTAAATATCCTGGCACAGCAGAACAGATGATGGTTGGAAAAAGGAAAAATAGCAATTTAGCAAGCAAGTTTACCGGATGAGGAGTGAGTGGGTGGGGAGGGTTCCTGGGGACCATGTGGGCGGCACAGCCTTGTGTTTCTGTGTAGCATGGATTAATTGCTTTGTGGGGGTGATCTGGGGGTGAGATTTCTCTGTGGCCCACCAAAATTTTCTCATGGCCCACCAGTGGGCTGCGACCCACCGGTTGGCGACTGCTGATCTGGAGGACAGTGATCAATACAGATGTTGTTGCAACAGGAAGAAAAAAAGGAAGTGACACTCCAGATGATTATGCAAGAAATCCAAAAGATACAAGCAAAAACAGACAATATCGAAAAGAGAATGGAAAATATTGAGCAAATAACTGAAAAAAGACAGATGAGAAAGTTGAGAATATCCAACAGATGATGATGAAATATGAGGATAGATTCAAGAAAATTGAAGAACAAGGTGTACAGAGATAAGAAAATTTGAGATACTGATACTTGATTGAGTGAAGTTGAAAGAGACAAAAGCAGATCATCAGGATGGGAAACCGACAGGTCAGAATTTTATCTTAGATTCCAAAATATAGAAGAAGAAAAGGGCGGAAACCTTGCTGAAATAATGACAGAAATCCTGGTGGAAGCATTAGAGATAACTAAAGAGAAGATGATGGATGGAATAAATGAAGTGTTCTGTGTCTATACAAGATATACAATGAAAAATAAATTACCAAGAGAAGTTCATATTAGATTCACTAAGAAAACTTTTAAAACACAGATACTGCAGGCGGCAAGAGAGAAAAAGTTAAAATATAAAGACAAAGAAATTATGGTACTGAAGCAAGTACCGAGAAGAGTGAGAGAAGGAGAACAGAATAACTACTGTGTTTCTCATATAATAAGGCCGGGTCTTATTTTTTTTGGCTAGGCTGTCTTTTCGGGGGTGACTTAATTTCCCCCCCTTGCATCTTCGGACAGGCAGGCGGCGACGGCTTGGATGTTGACCTTGGTGCTGGTGGGGCACTTCGTATCGGGGTCAATGCAGGCAGCACCATATCTGGCTGTGCAACAAAAGTACTTCCTAAAGCCCATGTCAAACTGCCCAACGGATGCAAAAAGGACACAACGGACGAGCAAAATGTTCCATCCGTTGTTATCCGCTCTCAAAAGGGGC
>BHFT01066816.1:0-33612 GCA_004320025.1 Laticauda laticaudata | reverse complement strand
CTGTCCCATGTGAACTACAAAACAAAACACAAGTAGATGAATTACCTAAACAAATGCCAGTGTGAAACTTCTTATGTTGAATCAAATAGCTAATTGATCGCCAGCATGAGGAAACAATGCAAACATTCAGCAGCTAACATATATATTCACAGAATTGAAGAGCTCAATTACTTCAGTTTGATTCAACCCAGCTAATATATTTTTAATAAATATTTATATAATTTATGCCTTAAAAATTATAACCAATGTTTTAGTTTCACAGACTACACATATTTATATTGAATTCTGCCTAAATATGCAGTTACTTGCAAACATGGATTTACCCACAATCATAATAAATTATATTCATCAAATTCATTGTGAAGCATTCTTTGATCTTTAATGCAGAATAGCACTGCAAACATTTGGTTGCTACATCTGGCAAAATGGAAATTATTACAGCGACCCTTACAAAGATTGTGACGAATAGTCCTCTACCTGCCAGGAATAGCATAAAGGTTCTCATCAAAGCATAGTCCCTGATCGGAAAACTGAACATCAAGTGCCAAGAAAATCAGGAACCAGGCTAGTTCAAATGCATTATTAGGTTTATTGATATACTAATGTTCTCTACCAAGAATCTGAAACTACTCAATGATACAAAAACCAAATTGATGGTAGAGTAAGCGTGTCAACAGAATTAAAGAAGATATTAATTAGTTTAAAAGAAGAGATACCATAAATCGCATTGAGTCAGAAGCTTATAACACCACTTGTTCCAAAGGAGAGAGAGCAATCATTACAAAATCAAGAACATAGAACCTATTCCCTACTAAAACAGATTATAAAATCTTCTGCATTCAATAATTGGCAGAAAGACTTAAAAAACTGAAACAAATTTTATCCAAATTCACTGAAATCAAAATGATTTCTGCCAAAGAGTAAATAAGGACAATATGCAGAGTAATCTTGGATCACTTTGGAATTACTACGAGCGCACATCCTGACAAAAACAAAATGGCTCTGACATTTTCTAGAATGGACAGAAGGCATTGACTAATGTGAACTGGCGCATTCATGTTGTATAACCTGCTTGAAACAGATGAGCTTTGCTAGAAATTTTATTAAAAGCAATAGAAGCTATATATCATAAGCAGACAACCATAAAGTGACATGATAGAGTGAAAACTGATAAGATTCTATTATATAGAAAAGGCAACAAGACAACAAGAGTACGCCCACTATCACCTACCATTGTCTTGTGTTTAACTTCTGGAAGTGCTAATTAGAAATATAGAGCAAAAGAACAAGGATAAAAATGGATGAAAATATTAAACGGAAAAATTTATAAGTTGCAAGCATTTGCAGATGATCTAGGTTTTATCTAGAAGACCCAACATAGAAAACAGCATCAAAAATTGATAAGACAAAGATTAGAGACATATAAAGGAATGGACTGGATTAGCAAAACATACAATAAAGATAAGACAAAGATCTTGACAAAAGAATAATGGCTAGTCAAGCAAAAGGCAAGAACTGGCTAGACCTATCTGGAAAAATCCAGGTCAACGAATAAGATCAAGTACTTGGGGAATATACTTTGACAGCAAGAACTGTAGTCACTAAAAGCGGAATAATTTATATCAAACATTAAAACAGCAGATAAGTGCTAGACTTCGCGCCAAAATGGGAAAATTACAACTGTCATTAAATAGGGAGAAATATCAACAATCAAGATGAATAATATTACCTATAATATTATATTTATTTCAAAACAACAATTCCAGTTAGGCTTGGCGAACAAGACTACTTTGAAGATTTAAATTAAAAATTGCTGTTATTATAATATTATATGCCAAGGTAAGAAAGCGAGAATTAAAGTATAAACTTGTGCAAGATGACTAGAAATAAGAGGAGGATTTGGGTTTGCTAAATGGGAGTTGGCAATTACCAAGCTACAAATTTTGGATGTGGGTTAAGGAATGGATAACATTAAGAATACTAGATTCGTTAAACACTAGAGGACATGATCATGTGTTGAGGTGGCCATGCCTTTTTTATATGGTATAAAGAACAAAAAACACCAGGCGCGACTTTAGGAACGACATGTTATACGAGTCTCTGAGCGTTTTAAACTGGGGGGGAGCATTACAAAGACAATGATATTTGAAAATTCCAGATCTCGCTATCGACTAAATTGAAGCATTTCTCTTATCCTAAATATACAAAAGGACACAAAACCAGATATTAGAATGCAAAAGGAGTGAACTTAAAATCATATACAAAAAAACATAGAGGACAAGTATAAAGATCTGAAAATTGATTATATCATTATGCGCAAATACATTCAAGGTGTGAATAAAGATGCTAAAACAGAAGGTTCTATGATAAACTGACTGACTTACATTAAGATTTTGAACAGGCTTACTGATGAAAAGGTGATTTAAAAAATTGTATGGATATTATTAAAAAATTTAAACATAGAGAGAAACAAGTTAAAGGAAACATGAATTGCTTGGGGAAGAAATTTTGGATACTGCGAGAATTGATCTAGAGAATGCGCAAAAAATTAGTGGTACTCAAAATTACAAAATAAAACATAGTCAAACAGCATATAAAGACAAAACTTGATCATAAGAGTTTATATACGGTGGCATTTCCCCCCAAACAGAATAGCCAAACAACTATTCAAAGAATAATCCGAAAAATGTTGGAAATGATCATCAGACACCTGGCTCATATTCTACCATATGTGCGATTAGACTTGTCGTGAGAAGGATTAAATTAATTACTGCTAAAATCCACATGTGTGCGTTGGGAAAAAAACAATAAGATTTGAATAACCAGAGAGATTTTTGCTGAGTGAATATTATCCTAGAATATTATAAGCGCTAAAGTTTATATGAAATACTTGATTGAAATGTATTATCAGTTCGGCTAGGACTGTATTTGATTACAAACTGGAAAAAAATGAGAAAATTAGCATCACAAGAGGAAATTTATAAGAAATATTGCGAAATGACTGACTGAAAATGAGTAAATTGACATAATTGACAAATTACGAGAACAAGTTGATAAAAATTTATTAAGATTTAGATTTATTTTAATCATATGGTTAGACAATAAACATAATAATGAATATTGAATAGATTTTTAGAATATTAAGCGAAATATATAAAGATGTATTAATTTTATACATAACTAACAATATACATCTATTGGATAGATTTGGGGTGATATGAATTGGTCACACAACACACAAGATAAGCAATATGGAATAATTTTGTTAAAACATCAGAACTGTATAATAGTATTGTCAAATCGATAATAAATAATGATATTAATTATTTAATATTGATTGAAAATAGAGATATAATATACAATGTAATTACTATAAACTGAAAGACCTATATGCAAAATGGAAGCACAAAACAATTTGTTAACACCAACCGGCAATGGTTAGAACAATAAACTATAGTAATGAATATGTTAGGGACTTTTTGGAATATATAAAGAATGTCATTTCTTTTACTTTATATCTCCAAATAGATTCTTAGGGATAGATCCTGGGATGAAATAGAATGTCATAAAACAAATTAAGAAAATATAGATCATTTTGATAAACATGAAATGAATAAGTCATTCATAAAATGATACAAATAATGATATTAATAGTATATAATATTTGACTGAAAATAGAGATTATTATTTTACAATCGTAATTAATATAATTAGAAAAGAACTATGATGGAAAGCACAAAACAAATTTGTAACCAACCGGCATGTATGTATAATGAAGATGACATGATGTTTTAATGTTTTGGTTATGTTTATTTATATGTTTTTTAAAACCAACCTTTTTAAAAAAAATTAGAAGATATCTTGGCATGAAGGGACTTAAGATTGACTGTCAATCAATTCGGAATGCAGGGAAAGCGGGTACTGATTTCCGTACTGTGATTGATCAACTTTGGTAATACACGGACACAGGTTGCAAGCTCCCCCATTCTTCTGCATTGCAAGAGGCATCGGCACACCAATGTTAAGGAATATGAAACCTTAACAGGTATATGGGTTAGAAATATTATAAACCAGGATAAACATTTTAGTACATATCTCTTTAAGGGAATGCAAGAGCATGCAAATTGGGTGTGGTTTCTTCAAAGGGCCCTTAAGGATGGAACACAGAAACCTGGATTGTATTAGTCTGAGTACTCAGAAGAGAGTGTGAAGTGTTATCTCTGTTTTCCTATCTGTTGGAAAATATTTGCCGTTGCCTCCATTTTTCCTAATTGGACTGATATTACTGATTTAATGTAAGTTTGATACCCTTACTAGTTTATGACACTGCGCACTTTGTTACTGAGAATTATTCCTAGATTGAAAAAACTGACTGATATAACCTGTCGAATGACTTTTGGCACTGCCTATTTTGAATTATTGCTTCAAAACCTCTGAAAGTAAACACTCATTAAACTGTACAGTTGTAATCTGTGTACTTGTGTGTATTATTCCAACACTACTACTCTATACATACTCCCTTATGCGCCCATTCTCCTAATCGTGGAGAATTACCTCAACACTAGCTTATGGGGCCCAGGCCATCCAAGAGCTCAGAATAACTGAAGGTTAGATGTGAATGCACAGAATAACTGTAATACACTTTTTAACTGGTATTAATTTCGGTTTATTATCCTTGGTAAAGATGAGCACAACGTCACTTCAACAATGATTCATATCACTGATCAAACCCAATTGGATGAAACATAATGTTTCCTGCGTCTATGCAAATGCAGTCTACTTCGGCAATAAAGAAGGCATTATGGAATGTACTTCAAAATCCAACAGATTGTAATGCTTGGCATCAGAAAATGAGGATGATGCCAAGAAGATTTGCTGACTTTAAAAAGAACCAACGAACGAGCTCCTTTATAATTGAGACATAAACACTGACGTGACCAGCAGCTTAGCTCCATATTTCATGCGAGAAGAGTCTGCCCTGCTAAGTGTTGCAGAATCTATCGAAGAGGCATTTATGTTCTGGACAGTTATTGTAGGTGCACAACATACATCTTAACACGATAAACTTTTAGAGCACGTCTTCTTGAAAGGTGGAGAATATGTTAATAGCATCATTATAAAACTTCATGAAAAGGAACATTTCAAAGAGCTACATGAAAAGAACTAATATTTCAGAGAATGCATCAAGTTTACTATCATTCTGTCCTATTGGATGAAAGTAAATATTGCTATGATATATGTATCTTCACTGAAGCTCCTGCCCAGCAGATAAACTGACATTAGAACTTACATAAACTGGAAGATTGCATAGAAGAAGCAAGAAGATGGCAAGCATAGGGACCAATTGAGAAGTAACAACCACAAGAAGAAGCAATTATCTTCAACTGCCTTATACTATAGGAAATGTTTTTCTTGTAAGACCTTAGCGGACATATAGCTAAATGTACTAAAAGGGAAAACAACAGAATAACCTGGCAAACACCAGAAGGCTAAGAAGATATTTAAGTTAGCTATGTCTAAGCAATTCAACTGGTAAACATAATTTGTGCAGTTGTTGATAGTGGAGCAATCAAGTGCCATACTAAGATAGAAAAAGTTTGTAAAGATGTCCACGAGTATAACAACATGTATCTTGCGCAAATGGATTGGAGGAGGAAGCATCAGGTGAAGGGTACTGGATATGATTGTCTTGTAAAATGAAACATTTAACTATGTTATATGTACCTAAACTAATAAATAATGATTATCAGTAAGAGGCTTTAAGTAAATCTTGAGTATATGTAGATAACCTTATAAGGGTAGATAACTGTATAATAGAGAAAGAGAGGTAAAGTGTCACTGCAACTTTAAAGAATGATTTATATGTAATACATGATGATCACGTTGAAGATGGCCTACACTCAGTTTAAATATAACAATGATTGAAGCCACATGATGAATGTATACATCTTACTGCAAAGAACGATCTAGGCATATTAAATTCAAAATGCTCAAACAAACTAGTTTCCAATTCGTACAAGGGCAAAGTAAAATTGAAAACCTTGTAGCAAAGTATTTACATCGTAATGTTGATAGTCAAGGACAAAGAGTAAAGTTACTCCTGCAAAACAGACTAAATGCGGCTAGACCAACAGAACCTTTAGAGGTTTGTGATATCCTGCTGACCAATAATGCGTACCTTAAGAAACCAAGTTTAGGAGCGTGCCTGTTATATTTTGAGTATTATGGACCATTACCTCAAGATAAGGTTATTGCTATCTTAATGAAAGAACAAAACAGAAAACATTCCAAATATTTACTTAATATGTGCCTTAAGCTTTGCTGAGCAGTAAAAAAATGAAAAGAAAAAGATAATTACTTTAAGTAACTGATCAATGGGACTGAATTTGATTAACAAAAGATTCCAGAAATATGTTAAAAATTGGCTGGTGTGGAGCAATAAACAATCTCTGCACTTAACAGACCACAACATAACTCGTTTATAGAACGAAGTAGGGCAAACGATTACAAGCCATGGGCTCGCACATATGTATTATCTGATTCAGATTTACCGAAACACGTGTGTGAAGCCAGTAATGTGTTATAACCATGTTTTAAATAATGTAGTAAATACAACCAACTGGAGGAATTGCCAATTCATTCGTAGCACATGGTAGAAAACCAATTATAAGTCTATTTTACACACATTTTTGGCAGCTTCCAGCAATGGAGTGCATATTCCCTCACAAGTTAAGACTGATAAGACGGCAACATAGAGACTAAGAAGTATTTTTGTGAGTTATGAGGCCAATCGATAAATCATTTAGATTCTGGAATCAAGGCACAGCTCATGTTAAATTGTATGCTAGTCGCAAAATCATTGAGATGTTGGGTGGGGATAAACTGGAAACAGGAATCAGCAAATGATCATTATTATTGAACACACCAAATATCCCTAAAGCATAAAATACAGACACCCCAAATTAGCCATTAAAGAGGTATGAGGAAGAACCAGGAGGAGATAAGTTTAGAACAAACACAGGAGAGAACGAGAAAACAGGAGGCAGGGCACAGGGAAAGTCCACCAGCAAGACCCTGTAATTACCAGATGTTCACCCGAGTAACACGACCAACCTGATAGATATATAGGCAAGTGTTATTTGCCAAGTGATACCAATCGAAGTAATTAATCACATGAATTAAAATGTATCAGGCTGCACTTGGCAGAAAGCAATGGATAGGAAACTGGAATCATTAAAAAAAAACTGGATGTATAATGAAAATGTTACGTTACTCACCAGCGAAAAACATGCCAATAGGATGTAAATGATATTATAAACTGAAGACAGGTATGTAGATGCGGACTGTTACCCATAAAGCCAGGTTAAGTAGCACAAGGGATTCAATCAGACAAGCAATAGACGTATATGACGAGGTTATTGCACCTAAGTCTGAAGGCTTACTACATTAAAAGGGACAGCATTAGTGGGGCAGCATAAGGAGGAATATATGTGAAATTCATTTGGAGTGAGAGACAGCTTATTCTGCAATTGCACCAATTGCACAACCACACTATATATTTAAAGAAAACCTTTCGGGTCTCAAAAATGATAATAACTGATAATGATTTGCTGGAAATTGAAAAACAGTCTTATGGTTTAAAGCAATCAGGAAATGCAGTATGAACCAATGATATAGCTTAAGGAAATTACTAAGATAAGGCTATTGTTAGCTGCATGGGTGATCCAAATGTTTTAGTTTAAAAGAGAAAAATATGGTGATGATTTCATCTATTGCTATATTTATGATGCATATAGCATTAATCAACCAAAACTGAACAAGAGCTAACTGAGATAATATTACACTGTGCCTACGAAAATAAATTTAGATATAAACGTTAAGGAGAAATCAAACATTATTCTTGGTTTGAAAATAGATAAACTAGAGGGAGGATACAAGCATCTCACAAGGCAGATTAAAAATTAACCAAATTACTAAAAAGTTATAAAATGGAAACTTGTGTAAGCCAGCGCTAAGACACCAAATGCAGCCAGGGTGTAGCCACTAGTGATGTTCAAAAGTCCAATTATGAAAGATATTTATCAGCATCCTTGATTAGGTAGTTTTGTCATATATCTCAGTATATTGCGTCAAGCCCAGAATATATGCAGTTTCAGTGTTAAATCAATTAGGCAAGATTTACAGCTGAACCCACTGAATGGCATTGGAAGCTGCTAAACATGTGCTTAGAATAATCTGAAACAGACAATAGCATTATCATATGTATTTGGAGCCAAAAGATGACTGAATTTGACTGCAGTATGCCTAATGCTATATGCAAGTTTGACATACAGAAATAAATACACGAAAATCTACATCAGGTACTGCTGTATATATTGGAAAAGCAATTGATTGGATGGAGAGTCTATTAGACAGAAATTCTAAGTTTTATCAAACAATGGAAGGCTGAATTCTCATGTTTGTCTTATTATATACGATCTTTAGTGTTTGTATAGGCAATATTAATTGATATGGCGAATTAATTTTGTAACAGAACCTACTAGTTCTTTACGAAGATAACCCAAATCCAGCAATACAGATGGCCTTCAAATATTGCTGTTTAAAAAAACCCCCCCCCAAAAACTAAACACACTGATTTAAGATATTTAAATGTGAGACAATGCTGTGCAAAGTAAAGAATGATTAAGTTAGAATACTGTATTCAGAAAACAATATAGCAGATCATATTTACAAAGGCCCAGGCTCTATAAAGCAAAGGCATGCTGTTGACAGTTAATGGACTTAGAATGTAAGGTTGTAATATATTATCTTACCCAAAAGGGCGAGAATTGTTAGGCAATATGAAACACCTAACAGCGATATTTGGGTTATAGAAAGTAGTAAAATATATAAAGAAAATTATAAAGGGATAAACATTTTAGTTACAGATCTTTAAGGGATGCAAAGCATGCAATTGGGTTGATGGTTTCTCAAAATTGGCCTTAAGATGGAACCAAACCTGGATTGTATTAGTCTGAGTCTCAGAGCAGAAGCGAGTAGTATCTTTATTTCCTTCTGTTGGAAATATTGCTGTGCCCATTTTCCTAATTGACTGATATTACTGGATTTAATGTAAGTCTGTAACTTAACTAGTTTTTGACACTGCACTTTGTTACTGATATCCCTGGATTGAAAAACTGACCTGATTAACGCTGACTGATTAACCTGACTGCATTAAATGACTTTTGGACATGCCATCATTTTGAACTTTGCTTAAACCTTTCTGGAAGTAAAAACCTTCATTAACTGTACAGTGTATCTGTGTACTGTGTGTGGATTATTCCAACACTACTCTCTATATGTCTCCCTGTATGCACTCATTCTCCTAACGGGGAATTACCTCAACAGCCAACAGAGGTAGAAGGCCGGATAAACTCTTTCCGGATATTCTTCCCACAATGTGGACAGCTCCGGTTCTGACAAGGAGTATATCTGACCCACCGGCAATTTAGCATCAAGCAACAAGTCAGTCGGACAGTTGTACGACTGATGCAGGGGCAAGTGATCCACCTCCTTCTCCCCAAACATGTCAGCAAAATCCACCAATTCTGTAGGTAGATTCAGGTCCACACTCCCTGCACAGGCATGCAGGCAATGAGTGGCACACTTCCTGCCAAGAAACTGCACTGCTCCAGATGACCAGACGATCTGCAGATCATGGGCCTGTAACCACTCCAACCCCAGCACCCCTGGAAAGTGAGGTACTGTGGCAACATAGAACACAGCTTCCTCCACATGCTGCCCAATAGCACGTGTAGGGGTTTGGTTGCAGCAACCACAGGTCCTGAATGAAGGGGCTGACCATCAGTTGTCTCCACCAATACCTGCTGCTGGGGAAAAATGAAAAAAAAAAGAAAAAAAATGAAAAAAATGCTCCTGTGCAACAAAATGAGCATCCATGAAATTGGCTACAGCTCCTGAGCCCACCAAGGCCTGGATCTCCACCGCTCCCTGACCACACTCACTGTCAGCATGAGGTGCTTCACCAAGGACAACTGAAGATGGTGGAGATGGTGGCCCTGATGCCACTGGAGTCCAACCTATGGAACCCTGTAGGCTGGACATCACCTGTTTCCCACTGCTGCTGATATTGCTGCTTTAGATGCCTTAGCAGGAAACTTGGCCGGAAAATGGCCTCAGCTGCCGCAATAGAGGCATCGGCTGTCATGACAATGTCTATCCTTTTCATCTTGGGTCAGATGAGGTTGTGTAGCCCCCAACTGTATGGGCTCATCCAGAGGCACTTCTGATGGGGGGCGCTGTCTTGATGGGAGCAGATGCGGCCTCCGTCTGTCATCACACCCGTCATTGCTGAAGCCTGGCGTCAATATGAAGGCACAGATGCATGAACTCCTGCAGGTGCAAGGGCATTCAACTTGTCCAGGGGCTCCAACAACCGGCCTTCCTGAAACTGGTCAATCAGAGCTGCCTCATTCCATTGCAGATCCTGGGAGACCACCTGGAAGTCAGCAATATAGTCTGTGAGCAAGCCTCGCCTCTGCCTCAATTCTCTCAATCACCTGTTTGCCGTTTGGGCCTGAGCAGGGTCCTCAACATGGACCTTAACTGATGGCAAAACTCAGCATAATTATCCAACAACTGGTTGGGCTGGGTCAACAGGAGCATCACCCAACATGCTGCAGACCCTGACAACAGGCTAATCAAAAATCCCACCTTATCCTGGTCAGTGGGGAAGTCCCCTCTGGCTGAAGACTCAAATAAAGCTGGCACTGCTCCCAAAATGCTGGAAATTGGGCCAGCGAGCCATCAAATTTATCTGGCACTGCTACCAGGCATTTGCAGTATAGCCGGACAGTTTGCATCTATGCAACCTGTGCAGTCAAAAGAGCCACGTACTGGCCTCGCTAGCTGGTCATTGTCTGCTCTGAACTGATCTATGATCACCCCATGTAAAACAGAAGCAAGTTAGGGGGGTGGTTGGGAGCAAAATGTGATGATCCAGGGCATGGCACAAAGGCAACACAGTCAAATAAACAAGAAGAGTCCCTTTATTATCTCCAACTTTGCCCCCAATGTCCAGGTTACCTTCGACTGGAGAAAAACTCCAGTCTTTAAGTGGAGGAAATTAAGTCCAAAAACAAAGTACATATAAACTGTAACTAAAAATCCAAGCAAACCACGCTGTAGTAATTAACTTGATAGGGCAGGAGAAGGAATTGCAGACTTGAAAGCACAGCAAAACACAGAGTTGGGAAGATACCAGGAACACAGATAAGCCTGGACAATACCAGATAATTAATTATTTGCTCCCAACAACTTGCTGTGCACAGCTTCTCTTTTTAAACACTATGTTCCCAGCTGCAGCAAATGAAGGGAATCCTCTGGGTCTTCCTCTGAATTCCCTCTCCCTTGCTCTACCTCTTTCCTGCTCTGCCCAGCTGGACTTTGCCCTTCCCCAGTTTCTTCCACAGCCAACAGAGCCACACTCCCACTCCCTGTCAGCTGCTCAGCCTCCCACTCCAAATCGGATTCTGATAGGAGCATGACAAAGGGCCTCCCCTACCTCTGAGGCACCTGTGCCCGATTTAATTAACCCAGCCAGCAGAACAGGGTGGGGGCTGTTAAGGTAGTCATGTGGATGCCTCTTTTAATGACCATCACAATTTGTGACCATTATTGGTAGGCTCCATTACAGTTGTAATTCCAGGACTACCTGCAGAATACTTCAGAGCTTTTTACTCATATATATATTCTCAATCATCTCTTATTTGAATCCAGTTTGCTCCACAGGAGATCACAAGAGCTAAAAATTAGCATAACTTATCAGTCTGATGACTACAGGGTAGTAGAAAAATTAGTATCAACTTCTCAATTTAATCTTTGCTATTAGACTGAATTCACATACAGTACTATAATTTAAAAAATCATTTTCTTAAAAGTAGATTTAATGGAAACCAATCAGGTGCATATAGATGTACAAAGATAGTTTATTAAATAATTAGAGTCAAAGATGAAAGATATAAAGATATGAAAACAACAAAAATTTATTCAAGTACATTACCCATAAAATTAATCACAAGTTTAATCAGTAACTTATGTAACAATAAACACAAAACCATGTTGCTCATGTTTTATATTTTATTTATAATGCCTTGATCTTATAAGTTACCAGAAACAAATCAAATTGTTGAGATTTTTGAGGAAGTTGAATAAAAATTAATAATTTGCTTTAAAAACCATTTTAAGGAAATGTTTCAACATGAAAAAACCTTGATGCAAATAGAAAAAATATTGTATCTCATATGCCATACTATACAAAGGACAACATATTTATGCTGCAATTCTTAGCAACTTGCCAAGCAATAAATTCTATGACCCTTATGTCTAACATAGGTCTGACATATTCTATAGATATAAAAGACTTTCAGCAAATCTAAAGTAGCCTTGAGGCCATGCTAATAATTTTTGATAACACACAGGAAGTAATAGTTGTGATTATCAGGAGAAAGCAGTTTCTAAAGCAGGAAACTAAAGAAAAGCAATCTGTCAAGGCTGAAACAAGACAGAGGTATCACACAGTTTTTTTTCCCCATAAATTATGAAAGAGGTCATCATCCTGTGTTGACTATATAGATATATGAAATGGCTGATAAGGGCATTTTTCTTTTCCAAATCAAATGATAATCCCTGCTCAGAAAATCAACACCTCTTCTCGAATTACTGACTTCCATAATTTAAAGACAGGAAAGTATTTCCTTCTCCTTAGCAATTTTTAACCAGGCCTGATTTTCATTCTCCTAGACTTCAACATTGACCTTGAACTGGATTTGTATCAAATCACCCAAAGAAGTTCCTCAAGTGGATGTATTTCAAACTCTTATCAGACATTCACACAAAAGACAAAAATAACAAAAAACCTGAAGGTTCAAGATTAATTAGAACTGATTAATAGAACAGTCTTTAGGAAAACTATTTATTCCCTTTCCAAAAACTACCTATTTTCACTACAGATTTGCAAGTTAAACAATAGCAAAAAGAGATATCTAAATTTGTTTGGTAAAGTAAAAGACTGAAAGTTAAGAGCAAGGTCCTGCATGATGCTTAAGCCTTACTAAATATGAAAGGGTACTTTGCAACTTGTTTAGTTTGTTTGAAAGAACAGGTTGAGGGATACAGATTTATCGGACCTGGAAGGGACTTGGAAGATTTGGGTTGCATCCCTATTTACAATATGGTAAACGTTCATATAGATGTCAGAAATAATTTTGTTAGATATATCATCTTGTGAATTTGGAACAAACTTAAACCTAGAATATGTTCAAAAATACCTTTATGGCCATTCCCATAAGAAGCACATTATAGGGAAAAATGACAACTAAATAAAATAGTTAAAGATATATTGAATTGCTAGAACACATCCAATGTGCATTTAAAATAAAATCAAGAGAGATTTAGTATTAGAAGGATATAAATAACAATGTTTTTCATTTCTCAGAAAAAAATTAATTTGATTTTAAAAAGTATGGTTTGGAACCTGAGTTATATATAAGTGATAAACATCTTATTGCTAAAATGTACAAAGTTTTGTCAAAAGTAAAAACAGAAGACCAACAAACTAAAGACTGTATGATAAATGGACTAAACATTTAATATTCATATCCATCCATTTCAGTAGTGGGATTCAAAAATTTTTACTACCAGTTCTGTGGTGTGGGTTGGGTGGCATGGCAGGGGAAGGTTACTGCAAAATCCCATTCCCTCCCCACCTAACCTGCTTTCTAGCTCTGTTCTCCTGTGCAGGTTAACAAAAGAAGACCCAGCCGATCAGATTGGACTCAGGAGGCAGAGAATAGATGGGGGCAGAGCCAGTCAGAGATGGTATTTGCCTGTTCTCTGAACTACTCAAAATTTCTGCTACCGGTTCTCCAGAACTGGTCAGAATTTGCTGAATACCCACCTCTGATTCATTTGTATTATATATAAATACAGCAGTGGGAGTATATGTGGACAAAGGGGTTGAAATTTACATTGTGTTACAATCTTAAAAGATAACTTTTTTAAAAAGATGTATAGATGATTGTCGAAACTTCAAACATAAACACCAAGAAGGGACTTTTTACCACTTTTGGTGGACTTATAAAAAAGCTAAAAATTGTTAGACTGAAATGCATAGGTTAATTTTTGTTTGGGCTGATAGACAAAAATTTGGAAAAATTACATGTTACTTTGTCCTTTTTATATGACAAAAGCCGCAAGATTTCTATAATCCAACATTTCAAGGATTTAATGGTATCTGCAATAGAAGAATGGTTCATAAAAATGGTAAGAGCTGGTTGGAATGGTAAAAACGATAGCTCAGATTAGAGAAAAAGCAATTTAATACCAATTGGAAACCCTGTTTAGAATTTTTTGCATGAAACAGAAAAAAATGAAATCATGACATATAATTTGATGACTAGTATTATTTATAGATTATTTTTTAAAATGGATGTTATGTTGTGATTGTAGAACAAGAATTGAATATAAGATGTATCCACTGTAAAAGAAGATGGAAGTCCCAAAGGCGCTTTTTCAAAAGGCACCTTTTTCAAAACTTCCTTCCATTTTCTTTTGAAAATGTTTTGCTTCTCATCCAAGAAGCTTTTTAAGGTCTGAAGAAGATGAACTGAACAGAAGAAAGTCTGGTGCTTTTTGGAAAAGACTTTTGGGACAACATGATGTGAGGATTGAAAATCTCCATAGACAAGTCAAAACAAGTTATTCATCTTGTGTGTAACTTGTGTATAACTTTGCTTCTCAATGTATTTTTCATTTTACTGAATCTATATTAATAGACTAATGTCTACTGCCAAGCATGCATCAAGCAAGTTCCAAAACATCTGATGTCCTATTTCACTACTGTGTTCTCCAAAAGAGGCATTAGGTCTTATTTTCAGGGGATATATTTTCCACTGTGTCACCTTACGTCGGCAGCACAAATGGCCCATGTGGCCACTGCCAGCCCACTTCTTCTGTGTCTGCTTGCCGCCATGGCACTCCCTGGCTTCCATTTCGCCATTAGAGGCCTTCAGGAAAGGGCTTTGCAGCCAAGAAATGAGCTCTGGATTGATGTGCATGGCACCCCCAGCATCCGTTTCACCTTCACAGTCATTTCCAAAGGCCTCTGATGACAAAACAGTGGCTGGGGTGGTGCCACGTGCATCAATCCAGAGTTTGTTACTTGGCTGCAGAGCCTTTCCTGAAGGCCTCTGACAGCAAACAGAGGCTGGAAGCAATGCATTGCAAGTGGCAGCAAATGGCCACAGAAGAAGTGGGTCTGCAAGGTGGAATAAGTGTTAGGTATCCAGAAATTATCCAGAGTAATCAATCACTCCAAGGCAAGCATAATCTCCAATTGATTTATTAGGAACAGCTCTGGTACATCCATGGGAATTTCCAAAACTGAAACTCATTACCAGCGCATCTCACAAATTCTACCCTCTCTCCTCCCACTTACTATACTTCACAAATCACGAGAACCAATTAATTGCAGCTGGAATTTTTGAATGAGACACACTAAATAACCTTGAACTGTTCAACTCCCTCACCCCCCTTCATTGTTCACATTTTCTCTCATGGCAGCTGATCTCAGAGCTGACAGGCGTCCCCCCTTGAAAACTCCTTCTCCTAAAAGAAAAACAACCAAAACAGATACAGGGGTTAATACATTGTCCTTAACCCCCTCTCTCCCTCCACGAGGATCCTTCGGTTTGTGGGGGAAGTCCTCATGGAATTGGGTAACCAATTGATCAGCACGGACATCCCAACTCTTTACCCAACTAGCATCTGAGAGAGGGTATCCCTTCCATAAAACCAAATATTGCAATCATCCACGGTGTATTCTAGAATCAAGAATTTTCTTAATTTCATAATGTGTTTCCCCCTGTCCCATTAACGGGTCAGGGGGAGCAATTGACACTGGTCTTATAATTGATGTAGCAGCTGGTTTTAGTAAACTACAATGGAACACTGGATGAATCTTCCCTAATAGTCGAGGAAGACTTAATTGGACAGTGACTGTATTGATTATTTTTGAAATTGGGAATAGACCCAAGAATTTTGGCCCCAGTTTCTTACTGGGCAATTTCAACCTAAGATACTTGGTTGACAAATATACTTTGTCTCCCACTTTAAAGGGCGGTTGAAGGGATCTATCTTTATCAGCCTGTTTTTTATTTTTTTTTGCAGCTTCGGTCAAAGCTTTTTTTTTAATCTTCTCATCATATCTTTAATGAGTTCATCCATTCTGTTAGGGATATGGATGTAGGAGGTTGTCTAGGTAACTCTGGCATAGGGACAAAGTCCATTCCAGTGTTGATGAAAAGGATAGGTGTTGCAGGCTGGATGGAAAGCTGAGGATAATCCTTGGGAGGACCCAATGGACTTCAAAAATTGGAGGCTATAAAGTGGGCCTGTTTAGAGAATAAATCAATTACAGTCCAAATTATCATATTCCCTTCACTCTCAGGTAATTCCACAATAAAGTCCATTGAAATTTCTTCCTACAGTTGGGTCAGTTGAAGACCAGGGGTTTTTCCATTGTGGCACAAATTGAGCAACTTTTTACATAGTCCTCGATGTCAGGTTTCAGTTTTGGCCACCAGAACTGTCTTCTCAGTAAAGGCAGGGTTTTTAAGAATCTGAAGTGGCCTCCCAGCCACAAGTCATGGCTATGCTTTAGTACCAGTAGTCTTAGGGCTGTGGGCACATAAAGCTTAGTCCCTTTCCAAGCTAGTCCCTCATTCATTGTTAACTCAGTTTGATGGTCCAGGAACCAAGAATCATAGGGTGGTTTTCAATTCTGCAGTCAGTTTATCTTTCAGGCATTTGGGGTTGTAGTTGGCTTGGGCTTGAGTGGTTACTTGGCCTGCTGATTGACTCGTTAAATTAAGGCTTGCACTATTTCCTCTCAGTGGATATCAAACTGAGGTTTTTTGGACAGGTTGTCCGCCAATATGTTTTCCCTCTAGGGATATATTTAATGTTGAAGTTGAACTACTTGAAGTATTGGGCCCAGAGGATTTGTTTGGGTGATAATCTCCTCGGGGTCTTTAGAACCTTTTGTGATTGGTCCATACCTCAAAGGGCTCCAGCACCCCTCTAGGAAACGACTCCAAGTCAATAAAGCCCATTGTACAGCAAATGCTTCTTTCTCCCAGACTGCCCACCTTTGTTCTGTGTCCATCAGCTTTTTGGACACATAAGCGCAGGGCATCAGTTGGTTTTGAAAGTCTTTTTGCAGCAGAATGGCTGCCATCACAACATCACTTGCATCAGGATAATAAAAGGTTGATCGCGTCTGAGTGCTGGAGGATGGGCTCAGATGCAAAGAGGTGTTTTAAGGTCTCGAAAGCTTTCTGACAGTCCATGGTCCAAGCCAGGGGTTGATTTTGTCTTCAGTTTAGTGGGTGAGGGGCCCTTTTTTGGTGACTCTGTTAATGGGAGGGCAACTTCAGCAAAGGATGGAATGAATTGTCTATAGAAGTTGGCAAACTCTAAAAAACTTTGAAGTTGTTCAGGTTCGGGGGGGTTGCCATTCCAGCACCGCTTTCACCTTTCCAGGGTCCATTTCAATTCCCAGGTTGGTTATTTGGTAGCCTAAATAATCCAGAGACTCTTTGTGGAATTCGCATTTTGAGAGTTTCACATATAATTTGGTGGCTAAAAGTTTTTCTAGGACTTGTCGGACCAATTGAACATCTTCCATGGTTTTGCTGAAAATAAGGATGTCAACCAGGTATACGAGGACCCCCCGATAAAGGTGTGGATGTAGCACCTCATTGATGAGTTGCATAAACACTGCGGGAGCCCCCTGAAGTCCAAAAGGCATGATTTTTAATTGGAAGCTACCCAAAGGGCAGTTAAAAGCTGTTTTCCACTCATCTCCCTCTTTGATGCGGACCTGGTAGTAAGCTTCTCTGAGATCTAGCCTGGTGAATACCTTGCCTTTTGACAGGTGGTTCAATAAGTCCTTCATGAGGGGGAGAGGGTACATGTTTTTGATGCATACAGCGTTTATGCCCCTATCTACACATAATATCAACCCACCATCCTTCTCTTTGAACAACACGGGGAAAAATCAGAATCTTGATTTGGCAGGTTCAATAAAACCTCGGTCCAAATTTTGGTCGATCTATTTCCTTAATGCAGTCATTTTAGCAGGTGTCATGGAATACATCTTTGGTTTTGGTAGTTTCGCCCCAGGTTCTAATTCTATGGCGCAATCAGTGGCTCGATGGAGAGGTAAAACATTACATCTTCTTCACTGAATGCTTCAGCCAAGTCTTTGTATTGGGTAATTGGGGGTTATCTGGCAGAAGGTGGGATGCTGTGGATGCCGGCCCAGGTGTTGGTTTCAAGTCGACTGGTGGTTCTGTTGTGGGAGGAAGAGGGGGCAATGGGCCCGGTCCAATGAGGATTTTCCTGAATCCATCCTCCCATTTGATTGTAGGGGCC
Source organism: Laticauda laticaudata (assembly GCA_004320025.1). NCBI lineage: Eukaryota > Metazoa > Chordata > Lepidosauria > Squamata > Elapidae > Laticauda > Laticauda laticaudata. Next base: position 15,117 of record BHFT01066816.1, on the reverse strand, counting down.
AATTTGTCTAGCCAAGCAAGACCCAATATGATTGATTCTGACATCCTGGGAGCCACTATGAAGCGTATGAATTTGCAATGAGGGCTTAATTCCATCTTGATCAATTCTGTAATTTGGATGGGGGTGGCCCCTCAATTAATGTCCCATCCACTTACTCAAATCTGATTGGGTGTTTGAGTGGGTTAGTCTTTATGTCCAATTATTCAACGATAGAGAGTCTGATAAGGCATCTAGAACACCCAGTATCAATAACAGCTTCTAACTCTCTGGCTTCCCCCGTGTTCGGGACCACTAACTTGACCTTGACTGTAAATGGTATGATGGGATCAGTCACCATTGGGTTGTCTTCGCAGGTCGAGTTTCCAGAGACGTGATGTTGGTCTAGTGGTCCTTTGCTCCCATCTGCATTGAGGGGACTTTCCCAGCTGTGACTGGCTAATGTCCAGAGGTCTTCCTTGACTTTTCTGACCTCTATCAGCCATACTAGACTTCAACTGTGGTGCTTGTGATACAGGAGCAGAAGCCAGACAGTTGGCTGCTCTATGGCCATCTTGGCCACAGCAGTAACATTTTAGCATCCTACTGGGTCAGGTACGAGCAGCTTCGGCTGGTCTGGTTAGTGATCTCCTAGCCACAATTCTCTTAGGCAAGGCCAGTGGAAGGGGTTTTCTGTGTGGGTTGATGCTGCGGTCTAAGCTGAGGGCAGCAGCATACCATGCTTGCAAGGTCTCTGGTATTCTCCTAATGTCACAGGCCTTCTTTATTTCTGGATCAATGGTGTTTTTAAAGTAGTGTAAAGTCATTCTTTCAGGCCAATCCATGAGGTGGCTTGTGACCCTTTTAAAGTCCCAAATAAAATCTGACAAGGGTCGCTTGCCTTTCTCATTTCCATTAACTTCTTTTCATTCTCTGCCACCCTATCTGGATTTTCAAATCTGAGCCTTAATAATCGAATAAATCCATTGACATCATGTAATTCAGGGGCTTGTTTGTTGTGTAGTTGGGCCACCCAGTCTGAAGCATCCCCTTCATACATCCCATCTGTTATGGTTGTAACCAAATCATGCTCTGTGGCATATTGATCCCCAAATTGTTCTATATGGGATTGGATTCGAGTGAAGAAGTAATTGAAATGTTCATGGTGGCCATCGAATATGGCCTTAAATGGTATTTGGTCTGGCCTGGGTCGTGGTTGGGTAGGTGGTACATGCCAGACACCTGCAGGTTGAACTGGAATGAAAGGAGTTGGGTGGGTGGCATATCTAGGCTGGGCAGGGCCCCTGAAGCCTAGCTGGGTGGTGCCTCTCTGGAATAGGGGTCCCTGCAGCCTTGCTCCAGGTTGGGGTTACAATTGTGGTTGCCATGATGGATGTGTCCTGGTTCCCTGCCTGGGTGGAGAGGGAGTGACTGCTGTATGCTGCCTGGGCAACCCTCCCTTCAGATCAGGCCTTTGTCAGTGCTGGCAGCCATTGGCACTGAATCCACCCCTGGCCTGGATAAAATTCCCACCCTGGAAAGATACTTTCTACAGGGGGTAATCTTCTTTCTGGGGAATGAAGGGATTGCCTTGGAGACTGCAACGTACCTTTGTTAGTCAGCACCTCTTGCTGGGCCTCTCCAGCTGGCATCTGTGTAATTTCCTCGTCCTTCACAATACTTGGATAAGAGAAAATAGGCTGTGTCAGGCTCCAGCTCGTCCAGACAGGCTGTGAGACCAAGCCTGTCAATTTTACTCTCTGGAACTGTTGTGGTAAATCCACCATCGATGGACTCCCAAAATAAATCTTGGAGATGTCATCTTGAGAGAATTCTGACTCAATTTGTCTCTCTTCCCCTCCACTCTGCTTCATAGCTGTATGCATAGGGCTGGAGAAAGACTTCTTCAGACAGTTCGTTTAAATCTGGGTTGCAACTTCTCTCCGAACTTAAAAACTTCGGTCTGGTTCTCAGATCTTTTTCCTCCATTATGAAGGCATCCATCATTTCCTCCAAACAGGAGCTGACAGATCCAGCTAGTGCTCCAGAGCCCTCCCCCCACAAGCTCCCTTCTTTTCATCTTTAATATCAGCTGATAGTTAATTTTTCTCCATGTCTGGGAAAAAAAATCTCTGAGGTATCACCTCAAACCCCTTTAGAAAAGAAAAACTGAGTTTTGGAAATAAATGTTAGGCATCCAGAAATTATCCATAGTAACCAATCACTCTGAGACAAGCATAATCTCCAATTAATTTATTAGGAACAGGGCAGATGGGAATGGCTGGGTAGGTGTGGCTGGGTGGGCATGGCTGATTCAACTGACAGTGGACAACCCTTTTCTTACGCAAAAGAGACTGAAGGATTTTTCAAGCCCAGAACTACAAGAGAAAATTTAGAAGTGGCTCAGGCAGCTGCTTCTCTGATTCACAGGAAGATTAGAAAAAGATTCAACAATTTGAAAAAATTGATTATTGCAGCCAATCTCAATAAAAGTAGGTTTTAGCCTTCTGAAAAGTTAATTTTCTGATCTGACACCTACAAGCACTGGTTAGGGTAAGAACATCCCAGGGCATTTGGCCTTTTGCTCCTCAACCTCCTTGCTTAAATGGCTCCTTCGGTGGTTGAATGGGATTCGGGAGGCATCAGGATGACTTTGAGCACTGAGAAGCTCGGAGCATGTTCAGTTACTCCACGGACGGAGGCTCAATGGGCCAAAGGATGGAAGCGGGATTGGAAGACAGGTCTGAAACAGTATCTCAACTCCAGCAGAGGACAGCTCCAGGGCTGTGCTCAGGCAGGGCAAAGCAGGGAAAGGAATCTTGGCTGCCTCTTGGGGACAGGAACTCCTGTCCCTTTCCATTCATCAGGGTCATCAGAGTTATAAGTGGTGGGCAGGAAGCTCATCCCATATCTGCGGCTGGAGCTGAAGGATGAGAGGGATGGCAGAGGCAGAGTGGGCCACAACATGGCAGTGACATTGATCAGCTAGGCTGCCTCACCATGGCCCCACTGTCTGTCTTCAATTGTCCACAACTGAGCAGCTAGGATAGGATGGATGGCCACCCAGTTCATCCAATGAGCTGGATTGGGTGCCTATTTCCCATGCCTCTGCCTCCACCTGCTACTTAAAGGGCCTAATGACCCTGGCACTCAGACTCACCTGCGCTGTGTGGACAGCAGAGCCCTGAGATGCATAAGTGCAATGGAGGTGGGGCAGGGTGGGACAGTGTGGCTTATTGGACACCCTCAGCTCACATCCAGCTGGTTGTTGCTGCCGACCAATGAGCAGCCAAGGGGCCAATGAGGTGCAGCTGCTGCCAGGCACCACCAGCCACCGCCACTTCCTGTACACCCACCCAGGGGGAGCACCCAGCTGGGCTGGGGTGGGTCAGGGCTGAGGTGGTACAGGCTAGCCCCTTGCTATCTCCAGACTGCCCTGCAGGCCAGTTTAAAACTGTTGGGCTCTACATCTTACCATTGTCCCGGAACCTGACATTACAGCTTGGCAGCCAATCCGAACTCGCAGCGACGGCTGCCAATGATGTTTCACAGCTTTGGAGCTGTGAATCCCCGATCTTCATTTTGATCCCGACATTGCAGCTTGGCAGCCAATCCAGACCAGCAGACAAGGGAGGGAGGGCTATGGGTGACATTTCACAGCCTTAGAGCTGTGTATCTCAGATGTTAGTTTCGGAGTGAGGGAGGGCTGCAGCCTCTTTTGCAGATAATAATATGTATCAGATAATACAGATGTCAGTTTCGGAATGAGAGAGGGATGCAGCCTCTTTTGCAGCCTTGGAGCTCAGATAATACAGACGGATTTGAACTGTGGAGTTGTGGAGCTGTGGGCAGATTTGGCTTTAACACAGTGCTGGGTTTGAGGTGAATTGATAATTGTTATTTGGGATACTAATGGGAGGCAGGGTGGAGGGAGGAATGTAATACTAGCTTAGGTGTGGTTTAATTAGGCACAGGGTGGTGGCGTGGATAATTAGGTAATGGGCAGATTAGGGTGGGGCGGATTCTAGGTAATTGGGCAGGGATGGATAAAACAATATTGGGAGTTAACTATTTTCAGTGCTGACTTTTCACAATTATCTGTCATTGAAGCTCTTAGCCACGATTGGGAATACAGCGATAAATTCTACAATTGCAACACTACAAGTGTAAGTAGCCTGGTTTATTGATTAAATGATCCAGTTCTTGGCAGAGACCGACAAAAACATATTGTGGGATCTAACCTGCAGGCTTGAGTTTGGCATGTATGATCTAGGAGGATGCACACAAGAACTGTACAACCCTATCCACCACCAAAGATAGTATAGTCTTAGAATCAAAAGGTCCAAAAACTCAAAGCCACTCACTCTTGCCAGGGTTCATTTGAATCCTGATGTTCTTCATCCAAATCTTTCCAAACACCAATACAGGACATCTACAACATTGCTTAATTGCACAAGCAATAGAATGGAAATGTACAGTTGTATTATCAACATACCACTGATACTTCAACCTTAGAGAAAGATAATGCAATCTAACATAACCAGAATGAACATAAAGGGCCTGTCACATAGGCCGACGGATGCAAAAAATATGTAAAAAGGACACAGCAGACAAGAAAATTTTCCATCCATTGTTATCCGCTCTCAAAAGTGCCCCAAATTTGCATTAAACAGAGAGGACAACAACAGAAAGGAACGGAGGGAGAGGGACGTAGTGGGGATGTTAAAGCGGCATGTCCACAGAAGCCTAGCGGATTGGAAGCGGATGAAGCGGATGGCACATCCGCAGGGCTTCCGGGGGAGCACAGCGAAGCGGACGTTGCAGCGGAAGGAACGGATGCAGAGCGGATGCCGAGGGACTACAGCGGATGCATCACAGAAGCCTAGCGGATGCCTAGCGGATTGCAAAGCGTTCACTGCGCATGCGGGGAGGATGCATTGTGTCAGCCCCGCGGATATAAAAGGATGCAGCTCGCAAGCAGGTCACCATTCAGAGGAAAGACCTGCTGCCAGACACATCTCCAGTCAACAACCATGGGGAAGAACAACCATCTTTCTGCCAGCCCTGGCAAGAAGACAGGGCACCATTCCCACCCCCTGGCCCTGACTCTGCCTTCTGCTGGGGTTTCTGTTTCTCGGGCTGACTCTTCTGGTGCTGGGCTTCTGCTGGTGCTGCTCCTGTGCTGGTGTTCTGCTGGTGCTTACTCTGCTGGTGGTGCTCCTGGTGCTGTGCTTCTGTTGGTCTTACTCTGCTGGCGCTGCTCCTGGTGCTGGTGCTTCTCTGGTGCTTACTCTGCTGGCGCTGCTCCTGGTGCTGTGCTTCGCTGGTGCTTACTCTGCTGGTGCTGTCCTGGTCCTGCTGGTGCTGCTGGTGCTGCTGGTGCTCCTGTCCTGCTGGTGCTGCTGGTGCTCCTGGTCCTGCTGGTGCTGCTGGTGCTTATTCTGCTCTGCTGATATTGGTCCTGCTGGTGCTCCTGGTGCTGCTGGTCCTGCTGGTGCTGCTTTGCTGCTCCTGTTGTTGCTCCTGCTGCTGCTGATTGGTGGTGGTGAAGCAGCCCCTAGAACCTCAGAGCCCCCTCTGATGAGGCCCAGAAGGCCCTGCCAGAGGAGGAAGAGGCATATGCGAGATAGGGAGAGGAGGCAGTACTCCATCGAAGAGGAACATGAGGATGAAGTGCTCGAATGGCTGAGGGAGAACGACGTACCTGTGGTGGAAGGGACACAGGCTCTATCAAGACACCAAGCGTTAGCAGGCAGCTTGGAGACAGAAGGCAGAGAGCCTGGGCTACACTTCGGAGGTCCTCCTCAGGTGTGGACAAGCACATGCACACCTTGTACGGGAGCGCACCTCAAGAAGTCTGGCCAGGCCACATCAAGCTCACCGACCGGGAGACCTACGTGATGGCCAAGTGCAGTTCTTTGAGGGTGAGGTCCGCCACCGAGGAGCAGCCCCTCTGTCTACCCTCTCTCTCAGGCAGCCACAGACCAGCCAGTCCTCTTCTGGCCCAGAGTCACAAGAGTCACTCCTGTGATCCAGCAGTATCTGTGGAGCGTCCCATGACGGAGACCCCCCTCCCCGACAGCTGCACTCCCCGTGGCGGAGCGCGTGGAGGATCCCCTGATGCAGTGGGAGCAAGGAAGAGGGCACTGACACCAGAGACCAACCACACCCACCCCCAGCTCCACCTCCACAGAAAAGCAGGCAGAGAAGCAGACCAGAAGGACAGAGCCACACTGTCTTGCTGGAGATCGAGGGACACCATCAAAAGCAGCGTAGAATCTCTCTCTCTGCTCTACACACCGACATACCATCCTCAAACCGCAAGCCCTTCCTCACCTACGTCAAACAGACCCTCATGGACATGTCCGAATCACAGTACCAAGTGATGATAAGAGGAGAGGATCACAGGTCTTCTGCACAACCCTCCAGCCCAGCTGAACCTGCTCCAACCCAGTCCAGGTCTGCTCCTCCACCCCCAGGTGATGTCACAGCCCTTTCCAAGGCTTTCCACAAGGCCCTCACCTACCCAAGGCTACGTCTACCAGGAGTTCCAGCAGCACAGGCAGCCCTTCCCAGTCCAGGCACAGTACATCGAACACCACCGATGCCACCAATGCCACTGATGCCACCGATGCCACCGACGCCACAGATGCCACTCACACCACAGATGCCACCCATGCCACAGATGCCATACATGCCACAGAGCCACCCACAACCACAGATGCCACCCATGCCTCATCTCGCTCAACTGCAGACCAGACAGCCCCACTACACTCCTCCTTCCTCCACCCCACAGCCAGGCCCGCCTCAAACATCTGTCATCGGTCTTGGAACTGACACCCCATGTCATGGAGGAAGGGGCTCTCAACTGGGCAGCTTTCTGAGAGCTCGTCACACACACATCTCCTGTTGTCGCTCGGGGGCCAGGCACCCCAATGGCACCTCAGACCCAGCACTCCAGCAGCAGCCACCTCCACAGCACCTGACCCTCACCTCTGAGACTAGGGCACACCGTCAGAGTGAACTGAGAAGAGTGCCAGAGACTTGTTGCTACCTGTGGACTTTATCTTTGCTTGGGACACTTTACTTGGGTCATTTTGGCTTTTACTGTTTGGTATTAATAAAGTTTATCTTTGCTTCACACACTTTGGTTCAGTTCTTTTAGTCAATAAAGTCTTGGTGAAACTTTTAGAAATGGTTTAAGCCTTTGCATGCTTGTGGGTAGGTAAGGATAGCAGTGGGATGGGTTAGGATACCTGTGGGATGGATAATAGCTGTGGGATGGTTAGGATAGCAGTGGGATGGCAGCGGATACCTGCTTGGATGGGTAATAGCTGTGGGATGGGTTTGGACACCTGTGGGATGTGGTAATAGCTGTGGGATGGGTTAGGATAGCAGTTGGATGGGCAGGGATACCTGTGGGATGGGTAATAGCTGTGGATGGGTTAGGATACCTGTTGGATGGGTAATAGTTGTGGGATGGGTTAGGATAGCAGTGGGATAGATAAACCTCCAGTGCAAGAATAGTGGGACTGTATGGTCCACCCTCCCAGGTGCCACACATATGGCCCTTTATTATCAATAACAATTTAATCATTCATCAACACATTTCAACATAAACACAACTCTTTATTAAATGCCCTGTTCATTGTAGGCCCACCAACATACATGGCACAATCTCATCAGTGTGATGTGAGACAGCCTGAAGGAAGCATCCATTAAGCATCACCATCCTGTCTTGCCACTCCACTGCCCAGCTGGGAGTTGCCACCAGTGTTTCAGGAGTTGCACTGCTTCTTCCCTTCACATGAACTCTGTTGGGCCTTGCACATCCACAGGATCTATCAGGTTTCGCCCTTGCCTCCATTCACCAGGCTCCATGTCCCCATTGCCTTGTTGGCGTTTCACGAGCCTGTTCTGCAAACACTGAGTAGTGGGTGCGCATGAGATTGTGCAGGATGCAGCAAGCTTCCACGGTGTTTCCTCACGGTCTCTAGGTGATGCTGCATAGTAGTGAGAAGTACCTGGAACCTGTTGGCCAGGATGCAAAGGCGTTCTCCACCACCCGCCTTGCCCTGGACAGCCTGTAGCTGAAGATCCTCTCTTCACAGGTGAGGCATCTGGAAGTGTAGGGCTTCATTAGCTAGTTCTGAGGGAGAAGGCTTCATCCCCACGATGAAGTAGGGCAGATCTTGCTGTGTTGTCGTTGGGTAGGGCATCTGGATCTGGAAAACCTATGATGAGGTTGCATTCCAGCCCCTCCTTGAGGTGACTGGCATTGTTATACCTGGGCATCTGAAGATGACCCGTTGCCTGAAGTATCGATGTACATGAACTTGTAGTCAGCATCAACCATGGCGAAGAGGATGATGCTGAAGAAGCCTTGTATTTGTGATAAGTGGACCCTGAGTTGGCTGGAGCTCTGCAGGCCACGTGCTTCCCATCTATGGCTCCAACGGATGTGTGGGAAGTTCCACTTCTGATACCACTGTTCTGCAACTTTTTTCCAGCCTTTTTCAGTGGAGGGGCACTGGAGGAGCTCCTCCAGGTATTCTTCGATGATGGCCTGCACCACTTCTCTGACCACAATGCTGATGGAGCTGTGTGGCACCCTCCAGGCATACTGCATGCTCCTGTAAGTGGTCCCTGAGGCCAGGTGGTGCAGAGTCAGTGCTACTTTCAGCCCAGGGTCCAGGCTGGGCCGGAAGTTGGTGCTCTGCTTGGTCAACCTGGGTCTCAGCCACTCCACAACTTCATCAAACATGGCTGCGGCATCCTCATGAAGTTCTGGAATGCACGAGAGTCTTCGTTCCTCAGCTCCACCCATCACTTGTTTACAGTCTGTACTCGGCTCTTCCGCGATCCATCTTCGGACCCAGACACTTCTTGGACACTCCTTTTCTTCCCGTAGAACAGGTGAAAGAGCCTGTAGAGGGCTTTGCACTGTCATAGAACAATGGCAGCTACTAAAGGAGGTGTGTGACAATCCATGGTGGAGATGACTGGATGCTGTGGAAGAGCAAGAGCAAAATGAAGGCTGAAGAGGTCTGCACCACAGGGCTGCTGGACTGAAAGTGAGATCCAGGTGATTTCTCCCCCTTTTTATAGGAAATATAGGTTTTCCACCGGTGTCCTTTTGCATCCTCTAGGCATCCTGCAGACATCCTAAATATCCGAGATACCATCCCCTATACAACTTTTTTTTCCGTTTTAATGCTTTGTATGCGAGCTGCATCCGCTTTCATCCTTTCTCCATCCGTGTTACTAACGCTGTGTGTCTGTTCCACGTCCGTTTCGTTTCCTCCCTGTGTCCGTTTTCCGCTGGAGTGGATGCGAGTTGCGCGGATGCCACAGCGATGCTAGCGGATATAGCGGAACGGCCGAAGCGGATGATGATGGACGTATAACGGATGTTCCCCGTATGCGTAGCAGATGATATCCGGACGTCGTTGGATACTTTATCCGCTCAAAAAGTTTGTGCAGCTCAAAACTTTTTGAGCGGATGAAATGTCAGTAGACGGATTTGCTGGACAGATAGAGAGTATGAAAAACGGACGCAGTGTAGTAACAGAACGATGTCTCGCGTTTTGACCAGGCAAGTGTTTCTCTCCGTTTTACATCCTCTTTCCATCCGTTGGTGCTGTGTGACATGGGCTTTAGATTTTAGTCCAACCATATTTTTTATCCCATTGCTGGATGGTCTGGTCATCATCTAAGAAAAGTATATACCATAAATAGAAAAATTGTTGTACTAGCAAACAAACTTCAATAATAAGTCAATATTTACTTACCTAAAAAGATAAACAGAAAGATATCAAGTTGGCTAAAAAGCATTGGGAGCAGCAGTGACTTCTAATTTCCTGCTAGCTTCCCCATTGTCTTTGTTTGTGGAAGCTGACAAGGAGAATTGGAAATCACAATCCTATAATCATGGAGAGGTTGCAATGGACACAACTTTGCAAATAAACCTGCTCTGAGCATTGTGGAAAATTTAATTTTAAATGAGTATTAGATTTTTTAATACATTTTTTTAACTAGTGGATTTTAGGTACATTGATTTCAATATAATGTACTGCCTGGGCTTACTTGAAGGTACAAAACAAACAAATGAAAACAATGAGAGTGTTGGAAGTTAAAACCCACCCCTCTCCTAGAAAAATGAAATACTTTAGGATATACTAAAAAGGCAGAATATTTCCCCTAAAAATGAAAAGTAGAAACTCAGAGAGGCAGAAACTCAGTTTCACACCTTTGCAATGGCCAATCTATTTTACAAAGCAAAGATCTCCTTCAGGTGGAGGCATAATAGGAATTGCCAAAGCCCATCATCATCCATCAAGGCTCAACCAAGTCTGGGACTCAGGACAGCCTATAGAGTTGCCCCTGCATCGCCCCATGGGAGTCTGACAACCAATCAGAATACAAGCTCAAATTCAAATCCCAAAAGAGGGCATAAAACCAAGGGACTCTCAGCATCTCTTCCCTTTTTTCTGCCCAGGAACCCCTCCTATTCATCAATATACCATCTTTCCAAGCAGTCACCATACTTCCAGTGTCTTTCTTACCCACTTGGAACTGAACCCAGAACGATATTTCTTCTAACAATTACACTAATAGTCTTTTGATTAAGAACTGATATCCTAGTATTCTTCCTCTTTCTTTCGTTCCTTATTAGTTTTCACTATGTAATTAATTGTTTTTATTTGTCTGTCTGTTTGTTTCTATAAACCAGATCAGGAGAATTTCCTATTCAAAAGATAGTTAAACATAGCTTTGGTATATTTGTTTAATTAATAGACTTTCTAGGAGCATGTTCGTATGATATAGTATCAGTAGTGGTATGCTGCCAGTGTAAAAACCAGTTCAGTGATTGCAGGCTTTGCACACGCACAAGATTAACTCCAGTGTAAGGCCCAGACTCTCTCCCCTTCAAATGATAAGAATCACCTTCTGAAAACTGGGTATTTCAAAAGGAATTCTTTATCTAGATAATAGTCAAAGCAGGGTCTAATATGCCTCCAGGCATACAACATAGATAAAGGAACATAGATAAAGAAAGTGGATCCACGGTGAGTGTGCGAATCAAGGATATCTTTAATTTCAAAATGTTGTTCCCCATGTACCATAATGAGAGTTGGCAGCAGTTGGAGGCTGTGGCAAAGTCTGGGAGTTAACGTTCTTTCCACGTGATCTTCTGTTGAAAGTGCTAGTCTTCGCTACTGCGAATCTGGCTACTGGTCCGATACCTCCTGCTACTCAGTGTTTCTGGAGTATTAGCTCTACATCTCATAAGGTAACAAATGCGGAGGTATTGATAACTTCTCGGAGATGTAGAAATGACAAAATTGAAGTTCTCTAGGTCTCCAGTTCTTATTAAGAGCGCCGTTGCCAATGATTTTAGGAACTTGTATGACAAATATACGTGTGTCCCCAACTTGAATGGTTTAGGATCAACCAATGGTTTGAGCTTTAAAAGCTGCTGTCTAAACCTCTGTAAGGACAGTCAACATCTCGGTCGACTAGGTTGCAAAATTAATTATCTATATTATATTATTTATATTTTATTATCATCTATATATATCTAATATGGTCGCGATCTCTTTATCAATATTATTATTTAGCGTGTATTAATTATATTATTATTATGATTATATATATTATATTATATTATATATCATATTTATATTAATATTATCCGCTTCTAAGACTTATACTCATTCCTATAGTATATTAAAATAAACATTATATAAAGTTTGCTATTTATGGACCAACTCTTAAGAACGCTATGATATATTCTCAGCGATCACCCTCTTTTGGCGATCGACTTTTGCCTTTCTAGTATCAACTGATAGTCGCTCTGCCGTAAGTGCTATGTGCCGTTATTCGGGTTTTCTCCACATAAATTGGACAGGTATCTAGGATACTTTCGATGAAGTCTCAATCATCATCTTCCAAGACTCTTTTTCTTCAGCCTCTGTGCTTCTCAGAGTATGTGCATTGTGAGCTTGGCAGCTGCTTCTTCCTTTTAACTGCTAGTGAGGTGGCTGTGACTTGATTGTGGTGGGGCTTGACTGTTTCTGTACCAGATTGGTGGGGGGTGTTCTCATTGGTTGCGGGGTTTGGCTGTCGTTCTGATTGGTGGGTGGGTGGCTGTGGTTCTGATGGCTTGGGGGTGTGTCTGTTTAGCTGTGGGCTTGTTGTGCTCAAGGTAGTTCTTAGTTGGCTGGCGGGATTTGAGCTGGTGAGCTGTGTGATCCTGCTTGTTGGCTTCAGTGCTTCACTGGTCCGTTGCCACATTCCCTTCTCATGGTTTGAAGGGGTTTGTCCAGTTCGCTTCTCTTGTATGGGGTCAGAGGGTTTGATGGCGGTAGTGGATCAGCTGTGGTCACGGTTTTCTTTGGTTCGTGGTCTGTCGTCTCATCTTCTGTCAATGTGGTTGTGCAGTCTTTTCCTTTTCTGAGCTCACACCCATGAGTGGCACACCAAGATGCTATCCAGCCACATTTTCCACGTATATAAAAAGACTCACACCCACACAGTAAGATTTCAGCGTGTCATCTTCCAGACTCGCTATTAGACTGCGACTGATCGGGTGGAAGGATTCTTCTTCTGGGGTTTCGGGGGAACTGAAACCTTATGGTTCTCAGCTTGCTCAGGGCGGTTTTTCTTTCCAGGTTCAGGGGTTCCAGCATTTTCAGGTTGCGCTTCCCTCCCAGGTGGCTTGTCTGCTTTCTCTGGCAGGGTTTGTTGTAGATGGCATTCTGCTGTGCATGCCCCTTTTTTCTCAACACTTAAAAACAGCAGATGTCTTGGGTCCATGTGGGCTTGGCGGTTCTGCATAAAAACTCCTCTTGCTTTCTCCGGAGGTAGGATCTTGTACTGTGCGAGGTACTGCTTTGCTAGGGTCCATATCTATTCTGCCTCCATCTCCTTCAAGGTGGCTGGCCCACTGGGCCCACGGCGAGACTCAGCTCCTACTGTATATCTATCAATAATACTCGCATATCCAACTCAGACTAGGATATCTTCCTGCCACAGTCACTCAGCCAGTCAGGCGTCCACTCAGCAAATTACTTAGTGTAGTCAGCTACTGCGGCAATGGCGCTTGCTTTACAACCCTAATGAAGTCTGTGTAGGTTTCAATTGAAAAAGGGGGCTCTTCGAAAGATGATGGTATGTCAGGCTGCTTCTGAATCAATTGAAGTTCCTCAGCTCTCGGGCTCGACCGACGCTTACTTTGTGGAGCGTTATACATCCATCTGGTGGGCTGCTCGCCTTAACTAGGGGCCAGGTGATGAAGTCCCCGGGTCACCACTCAGCTTCCTGACTGCGCATCCATTCTCTGTGCACGATACATAGGTGAGGCCTTCTTCACCCCCAAGGTGCTAATCTTTCTCTCCAAGTGTATGTCTCTGTTGGGCTGGGCGTTAATTCCTGCTCTGAATGGCAAGGGCCGTCAGGATACCCTGCGCCTGGCCTCTCAGCGATGCTGGTTTCTCCGGCCTCACTGTTCCATTGCTCCGGATCTTCTCAGTTGTATCAGAGCCGGTGCGACAATCTTGGGTTCGTCTCAATTTCTGGCCTTCCACGCTCTTGCTCTAGCCTTCAGCTTGGCAACCCTAATTTATCCCGCACATCCCATACCCTCCATGAGGGCTATTTACATTACTGTTTCAGTCACTCCATCTCCAGTGGTTTCTCTTCGACCCGAATCTTCTTGTCAGTAGAAGGGTCCTCGTCTCCGGTCCATTTCTCACCTGCGGTTTACAAGTTATCGAGTCGGCCTTGATGAGGGTTACTCCGCTTGCGTTCTTCATGTCCCACGCTGCTCTCTCAGATCTTTCCACCCTACACCCTAACGTACGACCAGTTCAGCGGGCTTCATGGAAATCTTCTGCAGTGGCTTCGCAATGTCTATTGGATGGGTCACAATAGCCAGCTATCTGTGGCTGCTGGTCTAGTCTGTTTCACAAAGCTTTTCTCCTTCAGCAATTTGGGCTATAACCTTGCTCGATCTGCTCTGTTCAGACATTTTTTCAGTGGTTGCCCAGTTACCTGAAAATTTTCTTTTTCTGGTAGGTAGAACGAAGAAAAATTTCTTTATTTGGTCTGTTTGAACCACCTATGCAAGACCCTGCTTTCATCTGTAAGGTCCAGACTCTCTTCCCTTTCAAACGATAAGAATGAACTTCTGAAAACTGGGTATTTCAAAAGGAATTCTTTATTGAAAAGGAAGTTATCCAGGAAATAGTCAAAGCAGGGTCTAATATGCCTCCAGGCATGCAGCATAGAAGCCCTCCCCTTAGTTCTGATGGGGATTTCATCAATACAAAGAAGCAACATGTTAAATTCCCCCCCCCTTTTTTCGGGAACATAGTTGAGAAAAGTTTCCCAGGAAGTTTCTTTCAGAGCTGGAATTTTTATGGCCCTTCTCCTCTTGCTATCTCTCCAAGAGGTGACAAATTTCCAGGCCTCTGGGCTCCAGTCCCCAGTTGTATATCATGTGCAAATTATAGATTCAATAAAGATTTAAGATATTCAGATTACATCAAAAAGGATTACTTGTACCACTCCCCCCCCCTTCTTCCATTGAAGAATGGCAGATATACAGATCTCACACCCAGGCTAGGAAAGTCAAAGGTCCTGGGACAGGATTAACCCATTAAGGCAGGAAGACAGGATCCAGGGCAATCACTTTAACTAGGGGCACACAAATAAACCTATCAAGCTGCAGGAGTTTCAAAGGGGAATTAAGCATAAAAGGCTCAGATTCACACATCCCAAGCTGGCTTGCAACCCAGGAAACGCTTGAACTGCGTCACACCTGCTTTTTGTTTTCCTTCATTAAAGAATTCCACTTTCTGGCAGTTGCTCTGGAATTCATTTCTTTTCAGCATCCATGGTTTTTCCCAGCTGGGAATGAATTCAGAAAATTTATTCCAACAAACCCACCCATATTCCACTGTCAGAAAAAGAATCATTGAAGTGATATCACAATTATTTTTTTCCTTTTGTTTAGGGAAGGAAAAAGCTACACTGCAGCTCTCTTTAAGTCATAATTGAATGGAGGAAGGCGGAGCTTCGTCTCGGTGCTACAGCTGCGATCTCGGGGCTCTGAGATCGCAGCTGATATTTTCGCCC
>BHFT01066813.1:0-11543 GCA_004320025.1 Laticauda laticaudata | reverse complement strand
ATGAGGCATTGGATCGGGAGCTTGGTGACTGATGAGCTCGCAGATGAGAACGAACTATCTGGTGGCGGGTGCCATAAGGTGACACCGGCTGTATCCTGAGCGGACACCCAAGCGGAAGCAGGCTCCTCTCTTACAGGACGAATCGGAGTATCTGTGGACTTCCTAGACGCGCCGTCGGAGTTACGGTCTGGCACGCCACATCGGGCATAAATGGCTCTCAGCTGTGGAAGCACATGCACACCTGGTCACACGGGAAGCCTGCACCTCAAAAAAATCTGGCCAGGCCACGGTTAAGCTGACGGACAAGAGAACTATGTCATGGGCAGGTGCAGACTTCCTGGAGGGTGAGTTCCACCACTGAGGAGCTCCAGAGCCCTCTGTCTACCCTCTCTCTCCGCAGCCTGCCTGCGACCCAGCCTCTTCCAGCCCGAGATTCAGTCCCTGTCTCCAGGCAGGTATCTTGTGTAGCATTGCCACCCGGGAGAACCCCCGGGCAGTTGTGGAAAAGTGTGGTGGTGCCCATCGAGTGTTCGGTAGAGAAGCATAGTTGAGGTGCACTCAAACCCTGTGCTGGTGTGATTAGAGAAAAGAATCGCGCTGCCATCTGGCGCATGTCCCATGCTGCCATAAGCCGCATCCAACACCACACATCCTCCGCCTCCATACCCGAGTAAGGCACCCTAATTCTACGATAGGTGGAGAGCCAGACGGCAGTGTGAGTCGAGGATATCGCCAGCCACTAAATCGGTCATTTGCGTGAAGCTCGACTACACGAGATCAGGACCACCATCCGCACCAGGCAGCTAGGTCTCCTCTTCAGCTGCGTCCTCCATCCCGAAAATCCTCCTCCTCCAACCGCCAAGGCGCCTTCCTCAATTATATGTCAACCAGACCCTCAGGAGGATGGCAGATCCCCTAGACATCGTCTAGTACCAGGTGGAGAGCGTGAAGGAGGAGGATCACCAGCTGATCTATACTCATCTTAAACAAACCTAGACCCAGAAGATGCTCCACCAGTCCAGGTCTGCCTCCATCCACCTCCAATCCCAGGTGATGTCCCCTCCCATACCAAGCTTCCCAAGCCCTCACCTACCAGGCCTACAGCTACCGAGAGTCTCAGACAGACATCAGCCCTTCCCAGCAGCACAGAGTCATCAGGTGACACCATTGCCACCGGTTCAATGATGCCACGATGCCACCACGACAATAATGCCACCACAACAGCGATGCCAGCCACCAATGATGCCACCACGCCAGTCCTCACCCCGCTACAGAGCAGGCAGCCCACTACACTGCTCCTTCCTCCATCCCACAGCCAAGCCCGGCTCAGTACATCTGTCTGGTCTGGGGCTGACACCACATGCAATGGAGGAAGGACCTCAGCATCCCGGGGCTGAGCTGCTCTCCGACACCTTCCTCAACACACCGTCCCCTGTTGTCCTCTCGGGGCCAGGCATTCCAACAAACACCTCAGACCAGCACTGCAGCACCACCCACCTCCACAGCACTGCACCCGAACACCTTAGACTGGAAACACACTCCGAGTGTGACCAAGAGGAGTGCCAGAGACTGGCTGCCTGGATATTTGTGGACTTTATTTGGACACTTGACTTGGGTCATGTTTATTTTACAGCTTGTTATTAATAAATTTATCTTTGTTTCACACACTTGCTTCATTAATTTTTTTCTATAAAGTCTGGTGGAAACTTTTAGAAATGGTTTAGCCTTTGCATGTTGCTGGTTGGATGGGTTAAGATAGCAGTGGGATGGGCAGGGATACCTGTGGGATGGAAGGGATACTTGTGGATGGGTTAAGATAGCTGTTGGATGGGAAGGGATACCTGTGGGATGGGTTAAGATAGCTGTGGGATGGGAATGTTGGCGGATGGGAAGGGATACCTGTGGGATGGGTTTAAGATAGCTGTTGGATGGGAAGGGATACCTGTGGGATGGGAAGGGATACCTGTGGGATGGGTTAAGATAGCTGTGGGATGGTTAAGATAGCTGTGATTGGATGGAAGGGATACCCTGTGGGATGGGCAGGGATACCTGTGGGATGGGCTAAAAGAGCTGTGGGATGGGCAGGGATACCTATGGGATGGTAATAGTTTGTGGATAGATAAACCTCCAGTGGCAAGCAATAGTGGGACTGTATAGTCCACCCTCCCAAGTGCCACCCCTATGGCCCTTCATTATCAATTACAATGTAAGCATTGATCCACACATTTGAACACAAACACAACTCTTTATGAAACGCCCTTTTAATTTTAGGACAACCAAACATACATGGGCCAATCTCATCCGTGTGATGAGACAGGCGAAGGAAGCATCCATTAAGCATCTACCATCCTGTCTTGCCAACTCCACCGCTCCAGCTGGGGAGTTGCACCAGTGTTTCAGGAGGTTGTGTGTCATTGGGCAGCGGGTCTGGATCTGGGAAGCCCACCATGAGGTTTGCTTTCAGCCCTCCTTGAGGTGATGGCGTTGTATACCTGGGCATCTGAAGATGAGCCGTTGCCTGAAGCATTGATGTACATAAATTTGTAGTCAGCATCGACATGGCGAAGAGGATGATGCTGAAGAAGCCCTTGGAGTTTGTGATAAGTGGACCCCGACTTGGCTGGGCTTTGCAGGCCACGTGCTTGCCATCTATGGCTCAACGGTGTGGGGGAAGTTCCACCTCTGATACCACTGCTCTGCAACTTCTTCCATCCTTCTTCAGTGGAGGGGTACTGGAGGAGCTCCTCCTTGTATTCTTCGATGATGGCCTGCACCACTTCTCTGACAACAAAGCTGATGGTGCTGGGTGGCACACTCCAGCCGATACTGCATGCTTCTGTAGGTGGTCCTGAGGCCAGGTGGTGCAGAGTGAGGGTCACCTTGATCCAGGTTCCAGGCTGGGCGGGAAAGTTGGTGTTTTTCTTTGTCAACCTGGGTGTCAGGCACTGCACAAATTCGTCAACATAGGCTGGAAGGCATCCTCATGAAGTTCTGGAACGCCCGGGTGTCTTCGCTCCTGAAGCTCCACCATCAGCTTGTCGTAAAGTCCATCCTCTTACTCTTCTGGCGAACCATCTTGGAGCCAGACTTTTTTTGGGTGCCTCCTTTTCTTCCCGTAGTACTGTTCACAGAGACTGTAGTGGTTTCGCAGTGTTGCAGAAGGATGTTGGCCCCGAAAGGATTTTGTCGCAATCCACAGTGGACATGACTGGATGCTTTGGGAGGAAGAGTCAGATGAAGCCTGCAGAGGTCTGCACTGGGTGGGCTGTGGTCTGAAAGTGAGAATGCAGACGAGTTGCTCTGCTTTTTATAGGCAGTATAGGTGTCCCTTTGCATCCTCTAGGCATCCTCTAGGCATCTGTAGACATCCTTAATATCCGAGATTGGTCCCTCTGCGAACGTTGTTTCCATTTTAAACGCTTGTTTCCGTTCTGCATCCGTTAGGCATCCGTTGCTGCTTTGTTCCGCGTCCGTTCCACTTCCTCCCTGCGTCGGGCGGATGGAGTCCGCGGATCGCAGCGGATGCCGTAGCGGATATAGCGGATGCGTAACGGATGCAGAACGGATTGCGTAGCGGATGCGTAGCGGATGCAGAATGCGAATTAGATACATTTTCCGCGCAAAAGTTTTGAGGCAGCCCAAAACTTTGGAGCGGATGAAATATCAATAAACGGATGCTGGACGGATAGAGAGGAAACAAAACGGAGGCAGTGAGTACATAGCGTTTTCCAACGGATGGCAAGCTTTTTTGTCCGTTTTACATCCTCTTTGCATCCGTTGGTGCAGTGTGATATGGGCTTTAGGGAATGAAATTTTGGGAAGCTGTGGCAGCTTCAGTGCTATTGGCTGATGCTGTGGTCACATTATCTTCATTTTTAACTTTCCATGACAGTTTCCCAGCCAGTCCCATCATTTCTCACTCTCTTCCCACTCCCAGAAGCAGCCATTTACTTGCTTTTTGTGATGGAAAGGAAGGGGAGTGGAGGGGAAGGGCAGGAAGGGAAGGGAAGATTTCTGATGCACTACCTTACTGTACACCTTCCCTAACCCATGTGGTACCTCTTTCATCCCATGTATCACTTCTCATGCTTCCCCCGCACCCCGATCACACCATACTCTCTATTCTCCTTGCCCTGCCATCCCCCAATGTCCTTCCCAATGCCTGCAACACCTGTTGCATACATACTAATATGAGCCCCACACATCTTTCCTAACTCACACTGGCCCCCGCACACCTTATCCAACCACATGACACCTCTTACACATTAACATGCATCTTTCCCAACTCATGTTTCAGGAGAAGCCTCTTTTTTATTACCATTTTACTTTCTCTGAACTTGCTCATTTTTCCTGTGCTTTTTTTTTTGTTTCTAAATCATAATTTGAATGGTTTGAGAGTTGGGAATGGAATGGTTCTATGACAGGTGATACAGATTTGATGAGAAACTTTGTTATTGGACTTATTTTTTTAAAAAAAGCGCAGGGAAAAGTAGGGAGCTCAGGGAACAAAAACCAGTTTTTTTCAAGTATGTGATTGCACTCTAAGAATTGTGCTAAGATTATCTTCAAACATTTTAGAAGGGAGATAGTACATATAAATCAGCATTTTCATATCTGCAGGAACAATCAAACTGAGAATGTTCTGTACTATTACTGCTTACTTCATGCTATTACATTGCTATTTTGACACATTTGTACCATCTGTCTTTTCCATTCAATTACTCAATAGTTCGCTTCACAAAAATCAAGTAGGAAATGTAACAGAATTCTGAATCCCGAATACTAAGAAAAAGAATGGCGGTACAGACAATATATTTCCTGCAATTCTGCTTTTGTAGAAATTGAACATTGTTGTTTATGATTGATCTCACCTTTACAGATATTTTGCCCTGGAACTCATTCATGGGGAATGTGATCTTTCAAAGCAATCAGTATACTTATGAGACAAACCAAAATGAACCTCAAGGTTAGAAAATACCTCTGTTAACATCTATAAACATAAAGCTTTTCTTCCCTATTTTGCTCAGTACTAAAATACTAAGTAATACTAAGTACTAAATATACTGAATCACTGATTCTGACCACTGCTAGAGAAATAGTGCATCAGTGTTTCTATTTGTATAATGTTTGTATTTATCATTCCATAGAAGCAAATAACTTTTATTTGATATTAATAGAAGATGAGGTTCACACTTACTAAAACGTATCCTCAACAGGTATTGTGATAGAAACCATTTAATGTACATTCAGTGTGATCTGTATGTTCCTATTAATAGATTTACGACAGATGAGAAGATAGAGACAAATTCTTTCTCTGCTTTTCACCTTCCAAAGATGAAGTCACCGTGTTGTTAAATAAGACACTTCTCACCTAAACTGAGCTGCACTGGTCCATTCCTACTGTTGAAGAAAGATTTGACAGTCCATAGTTGGGTGGGAAAGAGTTTGCTTTGATTTTTTTGCTTTAAACAACAGAATATCCAGTATTACCCTATTGTATGAATATTTATTGATTTACTTAGTTTTATTATATGGTGTATACCAGGCCTGTCAAACTGGTGGCCCATTGGCCAGATGCATCACATGCAGGCCACACCCATCTTGGCTTCACAAAGGCAAAAAAAAATCACAATACTCCCAATATGTCACATGACACAATTGAGTTTGATCCCCATGGTGTATACAGTTTCAGAAGAGGATGGGCCAATGGAATCTTAGTCACCTGTTGAGGAGAAGCAGGAAACAAATACCTCTAGAATCATAGCAGGTGGAGAAAAAGCACTATTATAATCTGAGCCTAAGTCTGCTCCTAATTCATGCTAATTGTTAAAATTCAAGTGATTCTGTGTTGAGTGTAAGAGTTAGCAGGAACAGGCTGCCTTAACTGATGAATCAGACAGCAAGCATCTGAAGGGAATTACCTAACTTAGCAAATAAAAAACAAACTTAGTGGCATATTCTACCAAGAGAGAGTGGGGGAGGAGGAAGGGAGGGAGATTAACTGACTGACTGACTGACTGACTCCTGATCATTCTGGGGACATTTTAAGGGAAAGGGAGGGAGCTTCGCTTTCCACAGGCACTGAAAGACTTGTTTGCCTGCTGTGAGAGAGGGAGAGACCTTTTGCTGGGACTGCTGGGACTCCTAATAAAGGGAATATTTAGTTAACTACAGAGGGTTTGTTTGGGTCAGAACATCCAGGGTGTGTATGAGTACACTATGCTTTTGCAAACTCCTATCCCTGTTTTTCTTTTTTTCTTTCTTTGGGTACTTAGAGTCTCCTCACTTGCTACCAGGGACTTTATAGCTTTCCTGGTTATAAAACAGGACAATTGGGTGCCTAGTGAAGAAATATGAGCTGCAAATGTAATCATAAATATGTGACTTAATAGAAAGTCAGCATTTATGCATCCTTAATGAGGCCATTCTTAAAGAGGATTGTATTTAAGAAAACAATTTTCCCTCCACTTAACCAAGGCACCATCCTTTCCTTTGTCCTGACTTTTTGAACCCTTAAGCTTGGATAAATTATAGGCTGAGCATATAGAGAATGCTCAGAGAAGAGAAGGAGAAGATATTGCTGAGCATTGCGACTTGCTTTTTCCATGCAATCAGTTTCTCATCTCCATCTTGGGTATTCCTGCATGACAAGGACTTAGAAGTGGGATGCATAATAACGTGTTTAAACAGGGTAGCAATATCTAATGCTACAGATGTTGCTGAACGACAGTTCCTAGCATAGTTTACCACTAACTCAGCTGGCTGGAACCGTTCAACATTGTGACTCATTAAAACCGGAAGGGCTTTCTTTCCTTTTCCCAATATTGGGAACTTTCATAGATGGATCTGTTTCACCTCAACAGATCTTGGAAATTTGAAAGATGTTTTAACATATGGCGATGGTACATTAGCCAGAAGACTTCAGTGTTAATACAGAATAGTTGTTTGTCTACTTAAGACTGCTACGTGTTTGGTTTACACTGGCACACAATTCAGAAGTACATGACACAAGGCAAACTAGCTCCACATTCAGAAATGCTAATGGTATTCTGCAGGGACTTTTCCTCTCCACCAATGTCACCTCATGTTTGGGCATCCCATTTGGACAGATCCAGCACCACTTGGGTTTGTAGTTCCACGTGCACCATTGTTTTCCCAGTGAACTGGTACCTGTTTGTCTATTTGCATGTAGCTTGCTTTCAAACTGCTACATTGACAGAAGCTGAGGCAAGTGATAAAAGCTCATCCCGTCATGTGTTGCTAGGATTCAAACCATCAGAGCATAGACTTTCTTCAGAATATTTTAAGCCACTGAGCCACCACACCTCTACTTGAAAAATCAAACTAAATAAATACTGTAGAAGAAATATAATATTCTCTGCTCTGCAGTCCCAAAAGATTCCTTCAAGGGTTGGGTAAAGGGAAGCTCTATTTGAGTGTTGGTCTCAAATAGCAATAGCACTTAGACTTATATATTGCTTCACAGTGCTTTATAGCTCTCTCTAAGCAGTTTACAGAGTCAGCCTATTGCCCCCAACAATCTGGGTCCTCATTTGTGGCTTTTAATAAGAATGTTTAGAAATGATTTACTTAAATGAGAAGAAATCAAGAATATATTGATATATGAATATCATTCAGAATATATTTTGGGGGATGGTATTTGTTCTGGGAGATTATGAATCCAATCCAAGCTCTGTGTCTCAGTCATAAAATGTTGTACTTTTGATTAAAGTGTATAAATATGTTTATAAGGTCCATGAATAAGACACATTCACTGTGCCAGAAATTAACCAATCATAAACGGATGCAATCATTTAAAAGGTTACGGTTGAGACATCCATGTTTTTTCTGCAAAATTGTTGTAGACGTCCTCATTGGTACAATATGCCATCCCACATACCATATTAGGAGAAGACCTCAAAGTTGTAAATGGAAGAAGAGTTTTATTACCCATTAACCAACAAAATAGAAGCCTAAGTATCTTTGGGCTCTATCCAGGGTGTAGAAATAAACTAACCTAATCTGTTCTCTTTTTGCAGACATGTTTTTCCTGGTTTTACAAAACAGTTGGCACTATTGTTGATGAGAATTACCAAGATCCAAAACTTCAAGGGACCAGTTTATGAGGACTGGATGCATATTTTCAATAAAATGTGGATGCTGCGATTTTTTTTTCTTCATAGAGTTTTCCCACAAGTGCAGAGTTTGCAAAATGACTGACCTTTTATTTCTTCTAAATAAAAAATATAGGAGGGAGAGTGGGAAAGCTTTTTCTACTTTAGATGATGAATGACGATAAGGGCTAACCATTTTTAAATGTGTTTCGTTCTAAATCACCCCCAGAATATTTGAAATGACCCAGAAGGTCCAATTATATCAATTAAATGAAGGTCCAATTATATCAATTAGGTTGCAAACTAGATACAGATAAATATCTGCTTGGTTCTTTCTTCCCAAATGTGATAGAGTGCTTTATTGCAGCTTATATGATTACAGACATTCTTGATTATTTCAGTAGTGCCATCTGTGCATACAACTGCGGCTTTTCCCTCTGAAGGTATGTAACACAGGTGTTGATTTGATTTATTTGTGCTCCTTCATAAATCAATAACGCAGACAGAAGGTTTGATGCCTATAGCACAGCTGCATCTATTTGTTTGCTGGTTTACAATAGAATTTAAATATCACTTCTTAATAGATATCATCCAGGTAAGTGTATAGCTAATGATAACAATGATCAACATAGGAAACACTCAAAGCATAGGAAAAGGTATAAAAAGATGAGGATATAGGAACTATCCAAAGTTCTTGAAAGATGCAAACATGACAGTAGGAAATATTGAAACAAACACTTCGATTAAAACTAGTTAATTCATAAGAGCACGGTAAGTGATCAAATCCAATGCTACAAAACAAAGTATCAGAAATGAATAATCAAAATGGAAAGAGAGATCAATCAATTATGAGCTAGCATCAGCAATCTGAGGAATACGAGGGAAAGAAAATTTAAATATAATAAGATCAAGAAAACTCTCAGAAAAAAAATATAATTTCAGCAATAAAATGATTTTAAAAGGTCACAGAAGAATGAAAACAAGGCACAACTATTTCAAAGAAAATTGAATGTATGAATCAGATCTGACAAAATCAGCATTTGTTTTATAGAACAATACTGGAAAATAGTACAAAGGTAGGTGCTTGCCCTGATAAATATGAAGGATTAGAATTTTTGGTGGCATTTGAGATAATCCAAAAGAATATATTAAAGAATGAAAATGGTTAAAAGAAATTGAAAAGAACATTGGCTCAAAACAGATGATATGGTCATGACATCAGAAAATATTAAACAATGAAAAGCTCAAGAATCAGAGTCCACTAGGAAAAGTTAAAATGCATGCATTTTGGTTTAAGCATCAGACTGACTTGCTCAGTTTAATGAAATGTTACAAATCAGAAAAGCCGAAGAGTGGATGAAAATTGGTAGAACATTTTTAATAATAAAAAACAGAGAAGAGTGTAATTGCAAGTAATCAGACTATAATTACTTGCTTGCCAGCCATATTCAAATTGCTAACTGGTATATTAGCTAATGCAATTTGAATTACATATTCAAAACTTCATTATAATCTTTATGAACAAAAAGGTAACTGTCAAAATTCACAAAAACAAAGCAGCAATTTCTAATGGATAAAAAGATACCACAAAAAAATCCAAGTGAAGAAAAAAAAACCTGTGTAGAAAATGTAAAGATTTATTATAAATAGCTGTTTAATTCTCTCCCACTTAGTTATATTCTGAAATGTTTAGAGATATTTGACTTTAGTGCAAACATCTTAAATTTTGTAAAGGGAGTAGTGGAAAAAATGGCAAACATCCATGATGGAAAATGCAAGGAAACAGGTAAAAAAAGAAATCAGGAGAGGAATGTTTTATTGCCTCTGCTACTTTTTAACCATCTCAGTAATGCCCCACAATCATATCCTGAATAAAACAAAACTTGGATATGCCTTCTTGAAACAAAGCGGAAAAATGCTCTCCTGTTATACATGAATTTTGAAGCTAGATGGGAAATAAATAAATAAAAAAGATGAATCCATACTTAATACTGCAAGGATACAGCATGAGGATATCAATATGGAATCTGGATTTGATATAAATGTGATAATTAATCAGAATAGAGCTGGAAGGGACCGAATCCATCCCAGGCTCAAGCAGGAGCAGTGGTGGTATGCTGCAGGTTTGCACTGGTTCTAGCAATCCTGTAACGCCAGTCAACAGTTGACCCCACCCACCCACCCATCACCCCACCCTTTCCTGTCCTATATTTCCTTTGTAGCTCAGCTAATTTGTGCATCAGCTGTTTTACTCACCAATGCTGATGGTAAGGTAAGTTTTCAAGCTTAAAATTGCCAATTTAGAATGCTCCGCGCATGCCCACAGAACTGGTAGTAAAAAAGTTTGCATCTCACCACTGAGCAGGGGACATAATACCATTCCAGAGAGATGGCTGTCCAGTCTCTTAAAAGCCTCCAATGATGAAGCACCTATGATTTCTGAAGGCAAAGCTGTTCCACTGGTTAATTGTCCTCACTCTTAGGAAGTTTCTCCTTCATTCCAGGTTGCTTCTATCCTTGATTAGTTTCCTTCCATTGTTTCTTCTCTTGTCTTTACTTATCATAAAGAAAGGAAAAGCTGAACAAAATGCAGGTTACACCTCAAAAATGTAAAAGTGACAAAATCTTTGCCCACAATAAAAATCTACAAATATATAGAAATACTCAAAGCAAATAACAGCTTGCTTGGTGATGTTAAAAAGGAAATCACTTCAGAATGGAGTACAAAAAAAGTGTCAAATTCTTAAACTCAAATCCATAAACACATGGACTTTACCAGTGATAAGATACATTACTAGTGTAACAGACTGGACACTGCTTCAACTGGACAATTTAAAATTAGAAAACCCAAGATCAGATGAAAATACATCATGTATTGTACCCATAAAATGATGTCGGTTGACAGACTTCCGGTTGCAGCGCTGCGGCAGGGTGAGGGGAGAAGAGCAAGTTCTGCTCTCTCATCCCCAATCTCCATGTTTGGAGGCCCTGGTGAGGGGCACGTAGAACCTGGAGAGGAAGATGAAGGTGTGAGGAAGCCCGAGGAGAAGTTTGACAGTGGCGGCTGTTGACAGCTTCGAGGGAGACCTCATTTGCTCCGACATGTGAGTGATCGGCCATCTCGATGGCAGACCGAAGTCGCAGCGCTTTAGCCCAGTGAGGAAGATACCAGAGCATGAACAGTGTTTTTTGGCATCAATTGACAGACTGAACTTGGAGTGAAGGAAGTGGAAAGTGAAAGTCAAGGAGAGAAACGGCAGAGAGAGATGGCAGAACTGTGAGTCTTAAATAAGAGGATGGAACTCTGAAGGGAAATGGAGATCCGGCGGTGAAAGCAAGGAATTCTTAAGACAGATCAAAGCTGATTTAGTTGATTAAAGATTGACTGGTGTCTTGGACTTGTTCTGAAAAATTTGGAGTTGATTTAGA
>BHFT01066812.1:0-27144 GCA_004320025.1 Laticauda laticaudata | reverse complement strand
TGTCTGTCTGCGAGCGAGGGAGGGAGGGAGGCAGGCAGGAGGGAGGGGAGGCGCGATCGCTCTGCCGAGGGACTGAGGGGCTGGGACTCCTCTCTGCAGAAAAAGCTCCCTGCCAGCAAAGCGCCCGGCGTTTGGCTCGGAAGAGGGAGAAGCAGCTGCTCGCCACCGCCTTTCCAAGCCTCGCTGCTTCCCGGTCCTTCGCCCGCCCACCCCCCACGCCTGCCTGCCTGCCTGCCTGCTTGACCGCTCGCCTTCCCTAGTTCCTTGGATCTTGACCTGGGCAAGAGACATTTGAATCCTCCGGACATTTCCCCCCCCCTCCTTCCTTCTCGGGGGGGATGCTCCTTCGCCCCTCTTCTGCACTCCCTTCGGCGGTGGCGTTGCTGCTTTTCTGCCCCCGGAGCTTTCCGCTTTGCAAAGACAAGAACCGGGGCGAGAAAGAAGCAGCGAGCGGGAGACCGGGAAGAAGAGCCCAGCGCTTCTTCTCCGAGTCGGTCGCCGCCGCCGCCGCCGGTGCGCTGAATTTCTTGGCCAGGAGCCCGGATGTTCTCTGAGGATGCTTTGCAATTGTACTGAAGGAGGCACGACTGGAGCGAATCAGGGTTTGGGCTTTGATGCAATCATGGGAATCAGGTAATAACCCGAGCGGGGGAATTTAATCGCCGCCGCCGCCGCCGCCGCAGCAGCTCCGGTTTCTTCCTTGGACTGCTCCCACCCACCCACTCGCCCCCCCTCCCCCCAGTGCCAGCGAGCTCAGCTGTTTGGGATTTGGAGGAATTAAAACCAGAACTCCGGACTTTGGGTGATTTATTGATTGTTGCTCCTGGTTCCCTTCGTTCCTCTACTTTTTGAATGGTTAATGAAAACAAGAGGATGTACATTCCAGAAGAAAACCACCAAGGTAAGAAGAAGGCGAGGGGACGTTGGCGAATGGAGGGGCGCCGTCCTTTCCCCATCTCCCTCCCCCCCCCAAAAAAGCCCTTCCTTTTCCTCCCTTCCTCCCCGCCGCTTCACCTGCTAAAGAGAAGTCGCTGTGCAAGTGGAGGAGCCAAAGCGGGAGGAGGGGGGGGAGGATGTTCCTGCGAGCGTGGGCTCGAGCAGAGACATTTCACGTAGGAAATCTTGGGAGCGGAGGGGCGCCGGGAACAAATGCCAGCACCTCAAAGCTTCCCCCCCCCCGCCATCGCCCTTCCTCCCGCCCCCCTTCTTTCTCACGTCTTAGCCAGGTTTGGCTCGCGAGATTCAGCCAAGGAAAGTTGTGGGGAGACAGCCGGCGGGGGGGGAGGGGAAGGGGTGGTAGTGAGGGTGGCGGCGAGAATCCAAAGAGTTGGACCGCTTTGCTTTTTTTTTTCTTTTTTCTTTTTTTCTACCCCTGTCCACTTNGCGGCGAGAATCCAAAGAGTTGGACCGCTTTGCTTTTTTTTTTCTTTTTTCTTTTTTTCTACCCCTGTCCACTTTGCACTGCCAACCTTTGATTTTTAGTGGGAATCAGCAGCGTTCCGGGCCAGGTTCAACCTGCTTCTCACCCTATTCACACCCCTTTCCAGGATTGTCAAGCCAAGCCAAGCCAGGACTTGCTTCAGCCCCTTCAACTTTTTAAGTCTTCAGGATGGGATGGGATGGCCCTTCTCAGAGGATGGATGCGAGAGCCCCAACTATTCGGAGGGGTGCCTAGTGGTTGCTCTCCTAGGTTAGGGAATGGGGTGGGTATATGCTTTAATTTGCCTGGAAAAGAAAAAAAAATGCGTATGTGTGTGTGTGTTTGAATTATATTTCAATATATAATGAACTTAAATTTTGGAGCAAGACTTTTTACCCACTGACCATCTTCATCCTGTTAAAATGGCCAGGTCACTTGGGGATGGGGAGGAGGGGGGAGAGGCAGTCCAAAAACCTTGCTCAGAAAAGAGACTCTTTGTTCTTTACATTCCTCTCCCTTACATTCATGAGAATAACACCCCGCCCCACCCAAAAAAAAATCCATTAATGGGATCCTGACCTGGAGACCAGCTCTACAATGGTGAGCAATTGTAGGTTCTTGAGCCTATCCTCCCAGTTGCAAGACAAGAGGGCTGTGATTTGATTTTTATTATGCTCTGTTTTATAGTCAAGAGTGAGAGACCCTGAAACATTGGACAGTGCATGGATAAAAAATAAATAAGCTCTAAGGGATGCTATTTCTTTGGAGGGGGGGCAGGAAAGGATACTTTAAAAAGAAACCCTATAGCCCTTTAACAGTGCCCTAAGTAGAAAACATTATTTTGAACAGCATTGGTGGAACAACAGCTGTATCTTTTTAAAAGGGAGAGAGGGATAACTCAAAAAACTTTTTCTCCCTGCAACATCTCTTAAGGAAGCTGCCCTTTGAACCTTGGGCACAGTGCCCCTCTTTCTTAAATGGAAATGATAAAAATGATTAGTTTAGGAACTGAAGTGCACCTCTCTTTGCTTGTGTATTTCTTGTGGGCATCCTTGTTTCAACATCTGTTATCTAAATCACTGCCAGCTCACAGTCTTACTGAGGGGGGGTTATTTATCAAAGGGTAGTTGATTGGTCCCCTGGGAAGACCAACCCCCCCCCCCCCATTGCTGCAGCCTTTGATTTCTGCCTCCTCATCTCACCCCTATTGGAGCAGAGAGACTTCTGGTACTTGCTGTGTGGGTGTCAAAGGCAAACAGCCTTTTTGGATGAGATGATGGTGCCTTGATTACAATGTTCCCTAATTTATATTTGTTCAAAATGCCTGCCTCTTGGGGAGCCAAACCCTGGAAAGGGGTTTGCTTGAGAACTAGCGTGGCCCAACCCGGTACTGTTTAGCTCCCATTATCCCTGGCCAGATGGAATTTGTAGTACACCCTCACTTGAAGGACCAGCCAGCCAGAATTAGTTGCGCTGAACGAGACAGACGGACCAGTTTCTCCTCTTAAGGCGGCTTGCTGTGTTCATTCTGTTGGAGCAGAAAACATGTTTACATGACCTCTCTTCTCCTTGTCCCTAAAGAAATTTAGTGGAAGAGGAAATCTGAGTAACAAGGATATGTTTCATTGACGCTGGTGGCGAAAACCTTCCCGTTAGAACTGAAAAATTGTAAGATTTTCATCCTAATAAACATCTCAGGAAATCCACAGTTGTGTTTTATTTGGTGCGAGGTTCTACTTTTGCATTTGCCATCTTAAGCCCATATGTATCTGCCAGGCAAGAATATATGGGTCTCTTTTGCTGCTGCCAGTGGTAATGATAAATAAATCAAAACAGCTTCATAGCAATATGCCAAATACTATGGCAACTGAACTGAACTCCCTACAGTACTTACCAGCTGCAATGATTATATAATACGTATGGAATAGGTTTGACATCTCTCTCTCACCGCAGATTATTTTTTGTTGCTGCAAGGCAAAAAAAGCAATACTTTTAAAGTGGAAAATATGGGAGGAAAACCTATTATTTGTATTTTATTTTTTATTTTTTTCTGATCAAGAGACATAAGGCTGAGGGGCTAATAATATTAATGAGTAAAGGACCATCCCTAAAACAAAACATTTTTGGGGAACTTGTTTAAACACCTCTGAATCTTCATTACTAACCCTTGCCCTGTATTGTCCTTTTGCACCTTTTTTTCCCTCCAATTATCCTGGAACCCTTGATTTTGATCTACGCCAAAGCCAAGGCATAGATTTACAGTGACGATAAGTGAAAAACAGAACCCCAAGCCAGTTTTGGGATAAATTAGTGTAATTAGAGCAACTGAGTTAAAAAGTGATTGGAAAACTGAAGTAGAAGGAATATCTAGCAACTCTTTTTGATGTTTATAAAATTCTACTTTGAGAATACTAGACTGTCTTACATTACACTTGCTGTCACTCTTTAGCAAAGAAATTACTCCTAAGATTGCCACAAAAACTTGTGCAACAGCTTTGAGTTATATACAGAGAAGGCCTTATTTATTTGACTTTCTCAGCCAGAGTATGTCTCTGGCAATAAACTGAAGTGTTTTGATGTGAGCTAAATATGCTTTTTTTCTTAATTAACAATGAATGTACTCTATATTTATGGTGCTCTGTTGTAGTTTATATGTATGTTGCTCCTGAAAATCTGTCAATAAATAAGATTTAGCTAATGGCTTGTTCTCTTACTACAATAAGTACGGTAGTAGTAGAATCTGCTTGAAGTTACCTTTGTTTTGCTTTTAAGTTAGGCTCTTTGTTTAATCATCTCTGGTATATCTCCAAGTACCAATATTTCATTTTTATTGATGGTTTATGTGAATGTTTGCTGGGAATGGCCTATAAAACACACATACAAAATAGGACTGGTTGATTGAGATGACTGAACTAGCAGAGAGGGCAACATTTTTTGACTAGAGAAAGATCAATAGCTACATTTATTAGTGACGAAGCTTCTTAGACACTTTCTGCTGTAAAAAGGAGAATGATTGTGATTTTGGGGTTTGGATTAAAAAAGATACTTTATGGAAAGAAGAAAAGTATGATGTAACCTTAGAGAACGTAAAATATAAATATAACTTTTTAAAAAGATGGCATGCCTCTTCGTTTCCCTTCTTTCCATATTTCTTTTTCACATTATTGCTATTTTCTTCTTTAAATCAGAATTTGTACTGTTTATAATTCCGTTGAAAAACTTGAATATATTTTTTTAAAAAGAAACATGTACACAAATCATTTACTTCAAGTTCATGAGATTATATATTCTCTTAGATGCAAATTAGTATTATGCTTTGTACTTTAACAGAAACACAATGAAATAACATTCCATGGGAAGCGGCATTTGAAGGTGGAAATTTGGTTTGCAGGAAACTAGATGTGAATATGATTATTTTCAAATCAAGCAGTACATTTAGATGGCCCAACATGCTTTCAAGCTATGTATAGTATGGATGCATTACAAGTTTTGGCTACATAGTGTTGGTAGTGATATTGATAGCTGCGGGTGGAGGGATGGGGAGATGTGATAGCCAAGAAAGAAACAACAACTATGCTGGATTAAAGGATTATGAAAAAGGTGCTGCATGGGTTCTGACTTTTGCCATAAGGTGGTGCTCAGTGTTTGCAGAGCTACAGTGAGAAGTTCTTGAAGTAGTATAGCCAACAGCGCATATAAATCATAGACTTATATTGATTTAAAAACCATACTTTCTACCTAAGTGAACCCTGGGGATTTTACTTCTGTAACAGATACCAAGGATGTACAGCTTCATTAATCTACTGTTCTCAATAATCTTGATTACAGTAGAACAGGGAACAAAGATGGACCAAGTAATTTAAAACTGGTACAGGTTTATGGTGTGGACATGCCATTATTGGTAGGATATGACCCCAAGGTTGACCACTGCCCTTTCCTTCCCTGGTAGAACATCTATTTCTCAGCATATAATTCAAGGCAAGTTAATAATAATTAACACAAATGAGCACTTGCAGGTGGTCATCAATTCCACCTAAACAGGATCTTTTAAGCCTCCTGTTGATTAATGCCAAGGCATCCAAATGGCTTACGATTCATCACTGGACATTGTTCAGCTCACCCTGTTTCAGCAGATTCATACTCATTCCTGAGGCAGCAATCATTATTGGTGTTTTGTCTTCTTTCTTCTGGAAATGATTACCATTTTTAATATTGTCTTTTAAGTCAGAAAAGATATTTTTTCTGTGACACTATACTGGAGGCACATAATCTGATTTGCTGGTCTGTGACCATAATAAAGATTGATTGATTTGTATTCCCACCTTTTTTAATGAGTTGTACAGAATCAAACCGTACAGATTCCTGACTGATGATAATTAAGCAGTTTAAGACTGAGTCACCTTCATTCTGCTAGTCTTTCAACATAATTTTAGTTTCCCCCTCTCCCTCTTTTTTGCTCCCTGTATTACAAAGTGAGTTCTCTAGAAGTGAATCCATCTAATAAAATGATTGCGACTAAGCTTAACCCAGGGTTCAAATGTGCTCTATTAGTGAAATGCTCAGGGATTCTGTCTCTTATGTGATGATGTCTCATGTCAATATTCTTCTACTTTTCAGAGATAGTTCAGTAGAAGCATTACTTTATTCCACTTTTATTGTGTTTACATATAATTCAAGATGGTAAACATACGTCGTGCATCTTCTTCTTCCTTTTTTCCCTTCAGTAACAACCTCGTGAGGTAAGTTGGACTAAAAGTGAGAGATTGGCCCAAATTCACCCAACTGGCCTTCATATCCAAGGCAGGACTAGAAGTCACAATCTCCCAGTGCCTGGGAGCCTTAACCACTGGATCAAAGTGGCTGGTAAACTATATTAGATTAATGTTTCAATCTAATGCAGGTCTCCAATCTTTGCAGCTTGGCAGCCTGGCTTGGAGGGAGGGGAGAGGGGAACTGGGCCACATGGACAGCAGACTGGCACGTGCACATGAAACACAACACTCGTACTAGTGGTGGGCTGGCACACTGGCATGCAACTCGATTTGAACGAGTGGTGACTGGCGCGCACACACAAGTTCCTCCCTGGCCTGTTGCTTGCACAACTTGACCTGTGTGTGCGAGCTCCAGCCATCCATTCATGGGCCCAATTCCGAATAGGCCATGGCCTGGGGGTTGGGGAGCCCTGATCTAATGTATCCATTTGGGCATTTAGCATGTTGGAATTACCTGCTATGTTGAGAATCTCTTAGCCTATATTGCTGTTTTAATTGTAACAGAGAGAGAGAGAAAAGATAGGGGAGAAGAAATGGTCTTTGGCAATAAACATTTCTTGATCTGAAGATGGCAGCATTATTTTTAGGGTAGATATTTCTTGTTTCTCTAATATTGGAGTCATTCCTATGGAATACTGTTTTGTATCCATAATAAAGATACAACTACTGTATATGTAGATGTAATAAATAAATGTTCACCCGGAAATAACTCCAACTGAATTTGCACCAACTTTGGATAAGACTTTGAGTTGGACTTTGTCACATGCCCAAGCATAATCAGATACAACTGTTTAAAGAAGGCAAGATTCTTTTTTTTCTGTATTCCTTTTACTCCACAAAATGAGCTCATATCTTGAGTTATGATGTATTAAACATGTCAACAAATTCATTTGAAGTCCATTTTTCTTCTGTTATTCATTATCAATATACCCACCAGTCGGGTTTTGAAACTTGCTTACGAATTGTTTGCTGTGATACATAGTTGGCTGTTCTTTGGTACTCGGCCCCCACTCATTAATAACAACATTCAGAAATTTAAATATTAACAGTGTGTTTGAGATTCCCAGCCATCTGGTGGTGATGGTAGCAGTAATGATGAAGATTAGAATTGAAAAACAGAGGTCCTTGGAAAGGATGAAATACACTTGGCATCAGTCTTTAGGTTTGAGGAAAAAAAGGTAGAATAAGGGAATTTCCTCCCTTGCATCTACACTGCTCAAAAAAAATAAAGGGAACACTTAAACAACACAATGTAACTCCAAGTCAGTCACACTTCTGTGAAATTAAACTGTCCACTTAGCCAGCAAAACTGATTGAGAATCAATTTCACATGCTGTTGTGCAAATGGAAGAGACAACAGGTGGAAAGCATAGGCAGTTAGCAAGACTTCCCCAAACTCCCATAAAGGAGTGGTTCTGCAGGTGATGACCGCAGACCACTTCTCAGTTCCTGTGCTTTTCTGGCTGATGGTTTGGTCACTTTTGAATGCTGGCAGTGCTTTCACTCTAGTGGTAGCCTGAGACGGAGTCTACAACCCACACAAGTGGCTCAGATAGTGCAACTCATCCAGGATGGCACATCAATGTGAGCTGTGGCATTGAAGTTTGCTGTGTCTGTCAGCATAGTGTCCAGAGCATGGAGGCGCTACCAGGAGACAGGCCAGTACATCAGGAGACATGGAGGAGGTTGTAGGAGGGCAACAACCCAGCATCAGGACCGCTCCGCCTTGGTGCAGGAGGGACAGGAGGAGCACTGCCAGAGCCCTGCAAAATGACCTCCAGCGGACCAAAATGTGCATGTGTCTGCCTCAAACAGTCAGAAACAGACTCCATGAGGGTATGAGGGCCTGTATCCACAGGTGGGGTTGTGCTTACAGCCCAATACCATGCAGGACATTTGGCATTTGCCAGAGAACACCAATATTGGCAAATTTACCACTGGCGCCCTGTGCTCTTCACAGATGGAAAGCAGGTTCACACTGAGCACATGTGACAATGTGACAGGGTCTGGAGACGCACGTGGAGAACCTTCTGCTGCCTGCAACATCCTCCAGCATGACCGGTTTGGCAGTGGGTCAGATAATGGTGTGGGTGGGCATTTCTTTAGGGGCTGCACAGCCCTCCATGTGCTCGCCAGAGGTAGCCTGACTGCCATTAGGTACCAAGATGAGATTCTCAGATCTCTTATGAGACCATATGCTGGTGCGGTTGGCCCTGGGTTCCTCCTAATGAAGACCAATGCTAGACCTCATGTGGCTGGTGTGTGTCAGCAGTTCCTGCAAGACGAAGGCACTGATGCTATGGACTGGCCCACGTGTTTCCCAGACCTGAATCCAACTGAGCACATCTGGGAGATCATGTCTCGCTCCATCCACCAACCCACTTTGCACCACAGCTGTCCAGGAGTTGGGGATGCTTTAGTCCAGGTTTGGGGAAGACCCTCAGAAGACCATCCGCTACTTCATCAGGAACATGCCCAGGCGTTGTAGGGAGGTCATACAGGCATGTGGAGGCCCACCACACACTACTGAGCCTCATTTTGACTTGTTTTAAGGACATTGCATCAAAGTTTGGATCAGCCAGTAGTGTTTTTTTCCACTTTAATTTTGAGTGTAACTCCAAATCCAGACCTCCATGGGTTGCTAAATTTGAATTCCATTGATAATTTTTGTGTGATTTTGTTGTTAGCACATTCAACTATGTAATGAACAACGTATTTCATTCATTCAGATCTAGGATGTCTTGTTTTTGTGTTCCCTTTATTTTTCTGAGCAGTGTATATTTTCAATAAAACCAGAATAGGTCTTTTGCTCAGAATGTAGCTACAAGAACTAGCACTATCAACAGCTTTTTCATACGGGGAAAAGTTCAATATAAAAATCAATAAAAGAAGAGGAAAGAAAGAAGTAGTAAAAACTGCAGCAAACTGAAAGTATCCTATATATCAGTTTAAAAATCAGGCTCTGGTTAAAAGAGAACTGCTGCCATATTTTAAAATCACAGATGTATAGCATCCAAGGAGCAAACCCTTGAAGGGACTGTGCAGCTTTCAGCTAACCTTAAAAGGAATAGCTAGCACATCACAGGCTTTATTTAGATTAGGCAACTATCTAAGGGTTCTTCTAATTGGTTCTCCTACAATTTCTCCTCTAGTGGCCACTATATTTAAATCCCTGAAGGCCTTCATGAAAAATTCTGTGATAGGTTTAAAAAAAGTGCACTGATTTCCTTATTGAAGGTGATATCTTTCTCTGCTTTTGATTTCCAAACTGAAAAATACCTTTGCTGGTTAAAGACAGGTTGAAATATTTCTGCAAGAGATCCTCAGTTCCGTAAATTTTATCCCTTCCTCTTTTTATTCTTCCCTGAGTTTATTGGAATTTAAGAATTCAGATGGAAAATGCAGAACTCAGTTCTTCCAAGGCTGTAGGTGTGTGTTGGAATGTAAGAAAGGAATGGGAAATCTACATGGGTCATTTTTTTAAAGAACTTTTTTTTGGTAGGGTTTTAACCTGTGATGAAATATAGCAATTGCTGAGCTTGTTTACTGCTCTGTTTAATTGACTGTAATTTAGTTTAGTTTAGTTTATTGTCATTGCATCTCATACAACGAAATCAAACACCATCTTCAGTGCACATGAAAATAAACACAAACTCACATCCTTCACACTCCACAGTTGTGTACTTATTATTTTTAATCATTACCTCTGAGCCCTCTTGCAGGACCTAGAGTATCTCTAGGAAATGCTTATTTCAAGATTTTAATCCAACATATTTAGGGAGTTATTGATGTAAGCAAGCAGTCACTCTGTGCCAAATTGTTCAGGATGTGAGATTGGTGAATTGTTTCTCGTTTTTTTCCCCCCTTCAGGATTATTCTTTCTTTCTTGATTTAGAGCAGAGATAGGATTCACAGAGAAGTCTATTTAGAAGGCAGACACCTCCATATCTTGACCATTTCCCCCCAAAAGAATTCAAAGGCTACCTGCAATCACCGTTGTTGCAACCACCCTTAAAATGCTTATGGCAAGGGTCTTCAAACTTGGAAAGTTTAAGACTTGTGGACTTCAACTCCCAGAATTCCTGAACTAACATGACTGGAGGAGGAATTCTGGGAGTTGANCTGAACTAACATGACTGGAGGAGGAATTCTGGGAGTTGAAGTCCACAAGTCTTAAAGCTGTCAAGTTTGAAGACCCCTGGCTGTGGCCTCCATCAGTTGAGATTATAATTCAGTCACTGATCTCTTTCCCTCCATCCCCAAATCATCTTTAATGCATGATCTTGCTATTTGATGATTTGAGGGGGGGGGGAACCCTTTGAAGTTGCCATGATAGGAAGTTGTAAACCTGCCAAAATGTTGACCTTCTGTTGCATTTAAAAAGGACTGAACAAATAGCAACTTGGGATGGAATTAGTGTTGCTGGACTGGTACAGGAAAGGAGAAAGTTTGAACCCAAAAGCTACAAGATGGGATGAGTCAAAAGTTCCCCTCATTGAGAAACCCACCAACTGTGCATAGCTGTGCCATTCTAATAGAAATGGTGTATAGAGAATTCCAGGTAAATGAAGGGAAGGCTGAAATGATCTTAGTTGCTAAACAACATAAATGACTGTTATATAAATCTGTGGGCCAAGTGGCCATTTTCAGTTACTGCATGAAGTTATAATGTGGATGTAGGTAGAATGGGTAGGTTTTGATCTACAGATAGTGCTTGACTTGGCACCATTCATTTTGCAACTGAAGTTACAGTGGCACTAAAAAAAAAGGTGACTTAAGACCAGTTCTTGTATCTACAACTATCACAGCAGCCCCATGGTCATGTGATCAAATCTTGAGTGCTTGGCAACCAGCATGCATTTATGACATTTTTGCACTGCCCAAGGGTCATGTGATCACCATTTGAAACCTTCCCAACTGGCTTCCAATAAGCAAAATCAATCAGGGAACTAGATTTGCTCCATAGCTTCATGATTCACTTAGCAAGGGCAGTGATTTGTTTTACAACTATGCCCAAAAAGTGCATGAAATTGGGTGTGACTCACTGAACAACACAAACTAACAGAATGACCAGAGTTGGAAGAGACCAAGGAGAGTCTTCTAATCCAATCCCCTATAACAGGGGTGTCAAACTCGAGGCCAGCAGGCCGGATCCGGCTCATGGGGGAGTTTAGATCTGGACCACAAGGCTGGCCTGGAAATATCAAAGGACTGCCCCACAGTGCCTCTGCCAGCCAACATGGGGTGCGAGGGGGGGGCATGCACGGCCTCCTGCTGCCTATTTTCGCCCTCCAAGACCTCCTGTAGCACTCTGCTAGCTGAAAATGGGCTGCAGGAGGCCTCGTGCATACCCCCCAGCTGCCCGTTTTCAGCCGGCAGAGTGCTGCAGGAGGCCATGGAGGTGGAAAATGGGCTCTGTTTTGGCTGGCAGGGTGCTGCAGGAGGCATCCATCCCATCTCCCCCCCTCCGCTCCCCCCTTCCTTGCCACGCAGAGGAGAACTACAGTGCTGATCTGGCTCTCGATACCTCTCCCCTATACCATTTATATATACCAGTGTTAATTCAGCACCAGAAAAATAAACACAGCTGATGCTTCATTTAATGTTTTTATAAACATAATAAGTAAATTTTACAAACCAGTTGTAGATTTCTCCAACATGGAGTGAACTCAGACAAACGTGTTGCAAGTAACTTCAGTAGCAACTCAGGAGCTCAGAAACAGACATCAGTTTCACTTTAATTCAGCAGGCAAGCATTATACACAGCAGAGGAGAGAAGCAGTTTAATCTTCAGTAGACAGATTCAAAGCTCACCAGAGCTGCAGAGCTTAACATAGTTGCAGAGTTGGAGAGCTTAATATAGAGCCACGCCTAGGCTACTTCTGGTTTCAGTTTCCAGCCTAAGCTACTTCTAGTTTCAGTTTCCAAACAGTCCTCATTGGCTGACCTTGTTCATGCTCTATTCCAGTTCATGAATATACTCTGACAAAATGATTATCTAATCTCTTCTCAAAAACCTCCAGTAATGGAATACCTACAACTTTTGAAGGCAAGCCATTTTAATTTTAATAAGCTACCCTGCTTAGCAATGGAAATGCTAGTCCCAATTGTGCTCATAAATCGAGGTCTGCCTATACCATATTGCATGAATCTGAAAAAATCTGGTTGGTGATTTATCGTCTATGATCTGACTGGTGATGTGTCGTCTATGAATCTGGCTAGCCAACTTTTACAGCAACGCAGGGTATTTGGTGAAACCTTTCATGAAACTATTATCCAAAAGAATTATTCCAAAGCTGTAAATCCAATCTTATTATTTGGATAGAGATGTGGGTGTCTTAAGATTGAGGCTGTTCTCATTATGCTAAAATAAAATCTGTGGCACATTAGGAGTAATTTGAATACCCTAACTTTCTCATCGTCTCAAAATTCCAGTTACAGCAACATGGAGTTCACCTTTCCTTGTCCATGGTAAAGATTATTAACTGGGAAAACGACAATAGTACTGACTAAAACACTTATATAGTTAGGGTTTCAAATATATGACAGAGAAAAAAATGTCTGAAGATGAGATTCTTTGAGAATTAATTTTTTTAATTAAAGCCCAAGATTCTATCCAATATATTTCCAAAATTCCTAGACTTATGACTGTAATTGAGCCTGGCAATTACAGTCATAAGTCATGAGGGTTGTAAAATGGGTGGACTTGTTTTTATGACCTTTTTCATAGCAGTCTGTAGGCAGTGACCAGGCTGAGGGAGGTATCAAGAGCACCATCAATCATGAGTCCCTTCATGCCCACAAGAGATCTAAGGCCAGCCCTCCT
Source organism: Laticauda laticaudata (assembly GCA_004320025.1). Lineage (NCBI taxonomy): Eukaryota > Metazoa > Chordata > Lepidosauria > Squamata > Elapidae > Laticauda > Laticauda laticaudata. The sequence goes on along the minus strand of BHFT01066812.1, from coordinate 14,126 downwards.
TGAATTCCATAGATCCTTATCTACTGCCAATTTGCCTTGTCGAGAGCTAGCAGTGGATTAAACATGCACTAATTTGAATACCTTGGTTCCTGACACCATTATTAAGTTAACTAGTTGTTCACTAGAAGCCAGATTTTGCTAAAAACTGGAAGTAAACAGTAGTTCTTGGCAAAACCATCATAAACCATAGTCATATGAACATGGGGCATCGCAAATGGACATAAATGCAGTGTTCTGACCAAGACTTCCTGAGACTGTAACTAAACACATGCTTAGTTAAAACAACTGTTGTTTTATTTCAACGCTGGAAATTATGTTCATTCCCAGCCTGTAATGAATCCCAAACAATCCCTCAAGATAAGCACCCACCTTTCTCTCCTTTGAACTGCTGCCAACAACTAAAGTGCCAAATGAACTATAAAAAACCAACCGAAGTACAATGTCCACACAGAGCTTCAAGGATTAATCCAAACAAAGCGAATCATTTTGCTTCCTACAAAGGTATCTTTACCTTTGCACCTTTATATCTTATGGGAGGGGCAATCACCTCCAAGCCTTACTTCCAAGTTGCTCCTTTTGTCTCAGCTGCTCTTGCCTTCTAGCAGCTCTGTGCACACATGCACTGGGAACAGGCTCCCCTTATTCCTCTGCCTTGCTGCTGCCAGACTCCGGAGGCTTCGGAGTCAGCACCCCACTCCCAGATGGTCCTGGCCCCATCTCTGCATTGGACACAGGACCTTCATCCGACTCTTCTCCAGACTCCTGGACTGGTCCCCATTCCTCCCTGCTGTCCAATTCCACTGCTGTCTGCACAGGCTGCTGGCGAACCACAACATGCAGGCTGGTAGCCAAGCACCCAAAATGAGATCATATGACCATGAGGGGGATGTCAGATCTTTGGAACGGGGTCATGAGTACAGTACCTTTTTGGGGAGTCCATGATAATGTTGACCAGTCATTTAGGAACTAGATGTAAATCGAGGGCTACATATATTACACTGGCTGTAATATATGTATAGTATTGAAAAGTTTTTAAGAACAGGACTCAGAAACTTAAGCTCCTGAATTAGATTAGCCTGGTCTGGTGAATATTTGATTCCAAAGTACAAATGTAAAATTGAAAGAAGAATCTTGGTAAAAACTGCTGATTGAAAAGGAAGTTGGTATCAACCCTTTTAAAAAGATGAGAATTCTCTATAACTATCATAATCTTTTTACACCATTTCCTGCTACCAAACAGTTATCTCTCCAACATGTTTACTGCATCTTTACTCATGCAGTAAAAATGTATTTACTGGGGTTTATTTCCATAATGAGCCTCTTGTGGTGTAACTTATGCTCTGAAATAGAAGTGCAAATTATTTAGATTCTAGTGTACAAAATGTGCCTTTGGGTGTTTTAGAAAATAAAACTTTCGAAAGCCTGCACATGGCACCATAATTCTAAAATAAATGTGTGGTTTTATAAAGATATTAAGTCAACAAATCTTTCTATGTATATTATAGGGACCATGCTATCCTTATGTTGCTTATCAAATTGCAGATTGTTTATTCAGCAGATGAAAGGGAAAAAGAAAAAAAAATGTTTCTTAGATGGATATAAAAGAATATTTGCAAAGCCTGCCTTTAAAACATATGATCTTTCATTGGTGCACAAGTGATGCTCCTTGGAATTTCATTTCCAATTTTGCCAGACAAAATAAGCTTTTCCAATGCATGATTCATCTTAAAATACTTGCTTTATGTAGCATGAAGTAACTGTCGGAGAGTTTTTCTCTGCAAGGCTGTCTGATGGATCATGCGGAGGCTATGTTCTTTGTTCTGTGAGCATTTTTAAAAACTTTTCTATAATAGTGATTTTGAAATCTAACCTGTCATGGTTTCCAAGCTGTTGATCATGTGCCTTCCCATAAATTTTATTCCAGACCACAGGAATCTCTATAGTTCAAGGTTTAAATGCAGAAGATTTGATTTTTCACCGTGGAACCCATTTACACTTTGAAGACTGTTCCTGCATTCAAATTCCAGATCCATATATGGACACAACATGATGGCCATAAATGTGAACTAGAATGCAAAAGATTTCTCTGCTGCAGACAGGAGAAATAACGGGAAGTGAAAGACGGGTTTTTCCCCAGAGGTAGAGATGGGAAAGATTGCCTTGGAAAAGAACTGCAACCAAGATAAAATCTTGTGTTGAAAATAACTGGCTGAGATAGAAAGTGATTACTGAGCATCAAAATCTTGCAATTTCACCTCTTTTTAATTCTGTCTCTCATGTAATCTATAAATCTTTCACAACATTTATCTGCTCCTGAGTCACATCCCTTGTCATTTTTTCATTTGTTTTTCTTCTTTCCTACCCTCCAACTTTTTTCTGTTTATTATTTAATAAATAAAATAAATTTTATTTATTTAAAATCATCTATTTTCTCATAGTCTATAACCTCTTTCTTTCTTCACCTCCTTTCTTTTCATGGCCTTTCTTCCATGGCCTGTTTTTAGCCTGTTTGGGGCCTTATTCCTTTTTGATTGTCTGTATCAAATATGTAAAAGTACATTAATTTGGTTAACTTACTGTGTTTCTTCATAGATTGAGGTTTGATTCAAAGTTAAACATGAGAAGTGCCACCATACAGGGAGAGCTTTTATATTGACTTAAATGTTTGATGAGTGTCAGTATTCTGTGAGTAGAGGAGGTTGAGATGTGTGAGATTATATATGTCTTTCTAAAGGTTGGGAAGGCTAGAAATGTGAGGAACTTTTAAATTCCCCCAAATATTTCCATATTGTTTTGCTGCACTATGTTGCTATCTGTATACTGCAGGAAAGGAAGTAGAATTGTTCAGTTTGCCTAACAACTAATGCTCGACACTTTAACTCAGAAATCTTAAGTATGACTTCTGTTAAGCCTCTGTTTACTTAGAGTTGCTAAATGTCTAAACATTCTCTATTTAGAAAAGACTAAACTTTTTGCTCCATGAAAATATATCCATTTAAACTAGGAGAAAATTATTTTTCTCCATATATTTTTGAAGTTGACTTATACCAGAACAGTTAATTGCAATGGATGAAATGCATTTCATTCAGTGTGGTAGGAGATGACAGCATGCAATTGTAAAAATGAATTGATTTGGGAGTGGCTCCAAAGTGGAAGTGTACCTAGACTATTTCACAAGTTTTACAGAAATGCTTTCACTGATATTTATCAAATGATATGGGTAATATAAATAATAACTGATCATTACAGTAATTGGTTCTACATGATTTATTTAGTGAAAATCAGTACTTGATTCTTCTGGTGTATCTACTCCTAGAAATTTTACAAATAAGCATTGTTTTGGCTTTCACTGCATTTGACTATCTATCCAAACTGTAAGTAAAACACTTTTAATTGGTAGTTGCAGTAAAACAAGCAGGGATGGTCTGCTGGGGGTTCAGGAGAGCCCCTAGTTAAGATTCTGTGCAGTTCAGAGAACCCCCAAACCCCAATCCTAGCTGGCCCTGCCCACCCCACCCCTCCCAGGAGTCCTCATGCTTTGGATGCAGGTAAGTGCAGGGGGTGTGTGGAAGCTCAGGGAGGGTGAAAAATGGGCCTCCTGAAAATTTGGGAAGGCCGGGAACAGGCCCGTTTCCAGCCTCCAGAGAGCCTCTGGAGCCTGGGGAGGGTGAAAACGCCCCCACCCCATCCGCCATGGTGCAGGAGATGGACTGGGCCACACCCACCACAACCACAGCCACACCCACCCAGCAACCGAGCAGAGAACCCTTTGCTAAAATTTTTGAAGCCCATCCCTGAAAACAAGGATAGCTAAGTGTCTATGGAGATTCTCAGTCATCCAGGTCACGGTTGTCCCAAAGGTGCTTTTTCAAGAGGCAACTGGATGTTCCGGTTTTTTTTTGAAGACATTTCTTGAAGACAGGGTGGACTGGGCAGGCAAGCAGGAGAAGAATGTAAGGGCACTTTCCTTAGCAATAGAGTGAATAGTTCCTGCCATTAGAGAGACGGTTCATCCTTCCGGAAGAATCTGGTAGCAGTTCTAACTGACACCTTTTATTAAACAACACCCAACTTTGGTGTGTTAATCTCACTCCATCAGAAGCAGTAACAAAGGAGCTACTCCATTGTGTTGATGAACTGAGCTGTGGGTTATGAATTTTTTAATAAAATGAGTTAGCTAAAAAAAAAAAAAANAAATGAGTTAGTAAAAAAAAAAAAAAAGGAGTATCTATAGCGATTCTCAGTCATCCAGGTCATGGTTGTCCCAAAGGTACTTTTTTTCTAGAGGCAACTGGACTTCCTTGTTTTTTCTTTGAAGACATTTCACTTCTCATCCAAGAAGCTTCTTCAGCTCTGGGTATATGGTGGGGAATGTAAGGATTTATACGCCTTGCTGACATCTGGTCATTGGCACTCTTTTAGCAAGTCATGAAGGTCACCTGGAGGTTTATCTGTGTCATCAGGGTCGCCTGAGTGGTGCAAATTGGTGTTGAGCCTTCTTGGAATTGTTGAAAGGACAAAAAAAAAGAAAGGGAAGGGAAAGGGAAAGGAAAGGAAATCCAGTTGCCTCTTGAAAAAGCATCTTTCGGATAAGGATAGCTAACTGGTGCTTTCCTAAGAGTTGGTCTATAATCCCAACCAGCTTTTGACCTCCCTGGCTGGGCTAACAAGTTCAAGCCATCTGAATGGTATCCATTTGCTTACCCCAGGGTCAAAATATAACAGCAATTCTGGAAAAATACTGTAAAAGCAGCATCTTTACCTTATGCTAGAAAGGGCACCTGGTACCTGATGATTCTTGATGGAAATATTCCAAGAAGGCTCATTACAAGTGAGAAATGAGAACAGAAAGGAGATTTCTGTTCATCCACTTTCCCTAGTAGGGAGAGGTTTTCTAAAGACAGGCTTGGGAGAGAGCCAGTCTCAAGTCATTTGGGAAATGAGCTGGCGGAAATGTACTTATTTCAAAATTGTCAGTTCATAACCCTTTTGGCTGATCTCATAATCTGTGTTCTGGTTTAAGAAAGATTTCCTCGTTGCGCTCCTGTCTCTCTGACTTTCTTGTCTATCTATCCACTTACCCCCTCACCCTCTTCTGGAGTAGTTATAGACTTTCCAGCATGGTCTACAACCATGACTTTTCCTGGCAGTCTTCTTCTGAACTACTAACCAGTATGATCCTTGCTTAGCTGTTTGTGGTTAAGTGACTATTATAGTGTCAAAGAATATTGCCACTCCAGCAAATGTACTCCTGCAGTGGTACTTAAAAGTGTATGGACCCTTTTGTGTTTTCAATACTTCTGCATAACTATGACTCAAAACATGATCTATTCTCTATACCAATCCTAAAGTTAGATAAGGAGAATCCAATTAAATACATGAGTCAAAAACATGCAGTACTGTACTGGCTCTTAAATTATTATATGGAGGACATTTCTGTTCAATTTTTCAAGGAGAGGCAAGGTAGCAAGAAGGAGACCATGGAAACTTCTCTGTGGGAAAATTTAAAGCATTCATTTATCCCACTTTTTCTCTAATAATTGAAACACCATATATATGCAAATTGTTCCATTTTTATCCCCATTGCCACCTTATGACATGAAATACACTGGGCTAAGTTCAAGTGAACGTGGCTTGTATTGGATTTATAGACAACTGATCTGTTCTCTGATTCTGCCTTGAGTTTGAGGCTTCAGCCATGTGTTATGGTGATTATGGGAATTTATTCATTGGATTTGTGCACGTCTCTTTGAAAAGGCTCAGTGGTTAACAAACAGCTGTAAAGAAACAATTTTACATGTCTTGGATGCCCAACATATTCAAGTTATGCGGTTGGAAACTGTTCTGTCTAATACATCACACTGGATTCTCCTGATATTTGTCTCAAGAACATGGCTTATTCATCCAGGAAGACAAGCTCTAGGTTATTTGTTAATATTTATTTAAAGGAATTGACATTGCCGTTATTTATTTACACTTGCAATTGGAGAGAGCAGTAGAGCACTTAGTTGATATAATGAAGCTTCCTAAGATTTATTTTGAAATTCCAGACTCTGCTTTAGCACATAGTTTACAAAGACCTTGTCTTTGGCTTTGCTGCAAATTGAGCATCTTATATTGGAATTTCTTACTATAAGTTGAATGAATTAATTAATTAATTAATTAATTCTGTATTGGCCAAGTATGATTAGACACACAAGGAATGTGTCTTGGTGCATATGCTCTTAATGTATAGAAAAAGAAAAGATACAATTTCTTCCTATAAGTTACATGAAACATGTTTTTGATTGCCCATAGAGTTATTTTCTATAATACTTTGTTACATTGGAGGGTTTGATTATAAATGATGAATATACCTGGTTTTGGGAAAACTGGAATTTATATTTTTTTACCTGGAATCTATAAAATTTGTTTTGTGTGTTTGTGAGTAGAAGAAATTAGTAAGACATTTTTTAAAGGATACTTTTATATGGCTTTCCACTGACATATTTCAAGACTCTGCATTATAGATTTGATATTAGAATACAGTTCAGGCCTAGATTATGGTCTCTACATTCTCCTCTTTTATCATTATACACCCCATGTTTTATTATAGTTTACTTTTTTTAAAAAATCAATTAGTACATTAATATTTCAAATGTTTTAAGACTGCATTTCATGAATACCATTTGCTGGAGACTCAGAAGTACACATCTTACACCAATTAATTGGATTATTTTTGTTTATTTTAAGAAGTCAAAGTACAAATATTATTTTTCAGAAATCTTAAATTGGGAGATAGTTCAAAGCAATTTTGATGTGGGCCTGCTGGCTCATATCAACATATTCTTTAATGCTACAGGATTTAACAAATTGTTTACAAACTACTAAGCTTGTAGCCACAGTTTTTTCAGTGGTTGTTTTATGAACGTTTAAGTGTATAGAGCAATGTTCCTCATCTTTAGCAATGTTAAGATGTGTGGATCTCAACTTCCAGAATTGTGGGAGTTGAAGTCCTCAGATATTAAAAGTGATTGAGGTTGAGAAACACTGGTATAGAGGCTGGCTAAGTAATTGAAATATCTGGAATTTGAATACAGGTAGTATAGGAGATGACCAAGTTGACATGTCATGAGTCTCAAATCTCTTTGCGCCCATAAGACATCTAAGTCCAACCCACCTTGATTGTTATCTACTGTCAATTTGCTTTGACCATTAGTAGTTCAGATTCTTGTAGAGAGCATAAGCTTGCAGTCAACCTTTCTATTGGTGGCACAGTGGTTAGAATGCAGTATTGGAGGCTAACTCTTCCCACTACCAGGAGTTCAATCCTAACCAGCTCACAGTTGACTTGGCCTTTCATCCTTTCGAGGTTGGTAAAATGAGGACCTAGATCAGGGGTTCAAACTGGCAGCCTGCAGGTTGGATGCATCATGCACAGGCCATGCCCACCCCAGCTCTACAAAGGCAAAAAACATTGCGATATGTCCAGTGGGAATCAAATTATTTTACTACCGGTTCTGTGGGTGTGGCTTGGTGGGCGTGGCTTGGTGGGCATGGCTTACTGGGCATGGCAGAGGAAGGATACTGTGAAATCTCCATTCCCACCCCACTCATGGGGGAAGGTTACTGCAAAATCCCCATTCCCTCCTCACCCCACTAACCTGCTTCCCAGCTCTGTTCTCTTGTGCAGGGCAACAAAAGAAGACCCAGACAATCAGTAGCGAATAGGTGGAGGTGGGACCAGTCGGGTGGTTTTGGCCGGTTCTCCGAACTACTCAACATTTTTGTACTGGTTCTCTAGAACTGGTCAGAACCTGCTGAATACCACCTCTGGTTACATCCTGTGACACAATTGAGTTTGATATCTGTGACCTAGATTGTTGACAGCAACATGGTGACTCATTAAACTGTTTAGAGAGTGCTGTATAGCACTATGAAATGGTATATAAGTCCTATTTGCTATATTCATTTGAACTGCCTGGACTTCTGATTTCTCCCACCCTTGATAAGTAGTCCTTGACTTACAACCATTCAATTACCGATAGTTTGAAGTTACAATGGCACTGAAAAAAGTGCTGCTACGACCATTGTAACAACCCCATGGTCACGTGTTCAGAATTTGGACGCTTGGCACCTGGCACATATTTTTGATGATTGCACTGTCCTAGCATCATGTGATCAGTTTTGTGATCTTCCGACAAGCAAAGTCAAGGAGGAAATCAGATTAGCTGTACAACCATGTTACTAACTTAACAACTGCAATGATTCACTTAACTGTGGCAAGAAAGGTCATAAAATGGGGCAAAACACAGAGCCTCGGTGGCGCAGTGGTTGGAGGGGAGTACTGCAGGCTACTTCTGCTGACTATTGATTGCCTGCAATTTGGCAGTTCAAAACTTACCAGGCTCAAGGTTGACTCAGCCTTCCATCCTTCCGAGGTGGATAAAATGAGGAGCCAGATTGTTGGGGGCAATAGGCTAACTCTGTAAACCACTTAGAGAGGGCTGGAAAGCACTATGAAGCAGTATATAAGTCTTAAGTGCTATTGCTATTGCTTAAAACTCACTTAACAACTGTCTTACTTAGCAACCACAATTTTGGATCATTTGAGGATGTCCTGTTTTAATCAAAGACCATGTTAATATCAGTGTCTCATTTCAATAAATTAAAATTATCATTAATGAACCAAATTATTGTTTCACATCTGCTGGACATCTGTATGCCCATTTAAAATAAAATAGGAATGGCAGCAAAAAAATGCTGGGCTCAAAATGCCACATTGATTCCTGTGATGTAGTTGCATACATAGAGCTGGGCAAATGGCCTTGCTTTGGAGCATGGAAATACAAAGAAGCTCTTGAAATGGCCAAATAGGACTTGCTGAAGGATTGGGGATGGTGGTGGAATAGAGATAGCTGGAGTTTTATAGCTAAAACAAAATATTTTCCCCTCTGAACCAAGGACATTTCCACAGGTGGGTGTGATGACTTGGGGCATGGCACAAAGGCAACTTCATCAGATAATCAATAAGAGTCCCTTTATTATCTCCAATTTTGCTCCCAGTGTCCAGGTTACCTTTTGGCTGGAGAAAAACTCCCAGGAGCATCCTTTGGGTGCAGAAAATTTAATCCAAAACATGGTCAACACAAACTGTAACTTAAAGTCCAAAAAAAAACCAAACTGAAGTAAATTAGTTTGGCAGGGCAGGAGCAAGAATTTCAGACTTGAAGGAAAGGCAAAACTCACATGGTTGGGAAGATGCCAGGAACATAGATAAGCACGACAACACAGGATAAATTAACGTTTGTTCCCAACAGCTTGCCTTTCTTATCAACTGTCTTCCCAGCTGTGGCAAATGAATCAGGACCCTTTTCTCCCCCGTAAGCCACGCAACCTATGTTACTCTTTTCTCCATTCCTCCCTGCATGCCCTAGGATGAAGAGTGGGTGGGCCTGGTTCTTCCTCTGAACTCACTCTTCCTTGTTCTATCTCTCCCCTGCTCTGCCCAGCAGGACTTTGCCCTTCCCCAGCCTCCTCCACAGCCAATGAAGCCACACTCCCACTTCCAGTGAGCTGTCCGGCTTTTTCCTCAGATTCAGACTCTGACAGCATGAAAGTGGGTGATGAAAGGAGGAGTGATGTTACCAAGCAACCAGACTGCACCTTGATTGGACCATGTGACCAATTGTTTTGGAAAAAGGGGAAAACTTTTAATTAGGCAAAAACTGCAGGAACCTTTAGAGTCGTTTTTCACCAGTCTGTGCCAATATGATATATCCAGAATAAATTGTTCTTTGAGGAATCTACCTGCCTCGGTGTTCTGTTTGCTATGGGTATATTACTTGGAACCCTGACAGTAAGGTTTATGGGATGGCTCATCATGAAGGCTTTGCACAATGCAGGTCATCCTCAACTTACAAAGTTCATTTAGTGATCATTCAAAGTTACAATGGCATTGAAAGGTGTGACTTATGACCATTGTTCACATTGTGACCAATCATGTGCTTGACAAATGATTCACATTTATGACCGTTGCAATGTCCCGGGGTCATGTGATCCTCTTTTGTGACCTTCTGAAAAGCAAAGTCAACAACAGTGTCACTAAAGGCCCGGTCCCACTGGCCGACGGATATAAAACGTATGCATAAAGGACACAGTGGCCGAGCAAAATTTTTGGGGAGCTCCATCCGTTGTCATCCGCTCCAAAAAGTGGCAAAAATTTGCATAAACAGAACGGAAAAGAACGGACGTGGGTAGTATGTAGCGGGATGTTAAACGGATGTTCATAGGATGCTAGCAGATAAAGTGGATGGAAGCAGATGACACCTCCGAAGGGGTTCTGGGGAAGAATTTCAAAGCGGATGCACAGCATACGGAAGGGGCAGATGCATAGCGGATGAAGCGGATGCCTCACAAACGCCTATAGGAAACACAAGGGGATGCCGCGCAGATGTATATCGGATGCAAAGCGTTCACTGCGCATGCGGGGAGTATGAAATTGCGTCATCAGCTCCGCGGATAAAAAGGAATTGCAGCATGCACGCAGTCAGCATACAGGGGAAAGACGTGCTGCCACATACATCTTGCAGGAACATCAGGTTCGTCAGTCAGGCAAGAAGAGGAAGCCTGTGCTACTTGTTCAAGCCCTGGCAAGGTGAAGAAGGCCAGAACCAGCATCCCACCCCTGGCACTGACTCTGAAGCTGCTGCTGCTGCTGTGGTGGACCAGCCCCAAGGCCCTCAAAGCCCTGCTGCTGAAGGCCCTGCTGCTGAAGGCCCTGCTGCTCAAGTGCCCTGGAGAGGCCCTGCTGCTCAAGCCCCTGAAGCCCTGCTGCTCAAGCCCCTGAAGCCCTGCTGAAGCCACTGCCAGAGGGAGGAAGAGGCAAGGGAAGGAGAAGGAGAGAGGAAACAGTACACCATTTCTGAGGAGCATGAGGATGAGGTACTGGAATGGCTGAGGGAGAACGAGTACCTCTGGAGAAAGGGCCACAGACTGTATCGGGACACCAAGAAGAAGCGGGCAGCTTGAAGAGACAAGGCAGAGAGACCTGGGGTACACTGCAGAAGTATTCTAGGATGGTGGAAGCACATGCACAACCTGGTATGGCAAGCTACACCTCAAGAAATCTGGGCAGGCCACTGCCAAGCTCACTGACCGGGAGATGTACGTCATGGCCAAGTGCAGTTTCCTGGGGTTGAGATCCGCCACCGAGGAGCAGCCCCTCAGAGACCCCTCTCCCTCGACAGCCCACAGACAGCCAGTCTCTTCCAGCCAGGAGGCCAGCTACCCTGTCCAGGCTGGTTGTCTTCAGAGGGCCCCACGGCAGAGACCCCCCCGACAGCTGCACTCTCCATGCTGGCAGACTTGGAGGAATCCCGTGGAGGATGACACCCTTGCTGTCACAAATGGAGGAAGAAGCAGCAGCCACCAGAGGCAACCCACCCCCAGCCCCACCCCCAGCTTCCAGAGGATGCAGGCAGAGAGGCAGATTGTGAGGGCCAGGACCACAGTGTGCTGTTGGAGATCAGGGACACAATGAAGACAGCACAGAACTTCTCTCTCAGCTGGTCCACAGTGACATACCATCCTCGGGCTGGAAGCCCTTCATCACCTACATGAGCCACCCCCTGAGGGACCTTAGCTCCGCAGGCCCAGTACCAGGTGATGAAGCAGAAAGATCACAGTACTTCTGCACAACCCTCAAGGCCCAGCTGAAGCTGCTCCTACCCAGTCCAGGTCTGCTCCTCCACCCAGGCAATGTCACAGCCCTTCACGGCTTTCAACAGCCCCTCACCTACCAAGGCTACGACTACCAGGACTTCCCACAGCAGAAGCAGAATTTCCCCAGTCCGGGCCAGGTTCATTGGAGTGCCACAGACACCACTCTTCACCCAGCTGTAGACCAACCAGCCCCAACTACACTCCTCCTTCCTCCGCCCACAGCCAAGGCCGTCAACGACAATCTTTCATCAGTCTTGGGCCTCACATCTCAGATCCTTGATGAAGGGCCTCTCAACCTCATGGGACTGAGATCAGCTCTCGGATAGCTCCTGAACCACCATCCCCTGTTGTACCTCGGGCCAAGCACCCCAATGGTGCCTCAGACCAGCACTCAAGCACAGCCACCTCCACCAGTCCCTGCCCGCTTAAACAGCTGAGACCATGGACATGACTCAGAGTGACTGAGAATAGTGTCAGAGACTGAGTTGTACTTGTTAAGTTTATCTTTGCTTAAGACACTTTACTTGGTTCATTTTGCTTTTTTAATAAAGTCATAAAGTTTACCCTAAGAAAGTTAATAAAGGTTAATCTTTGCTTAAGACACTTGTTCATTTTTTTTACTGAATCATGTGTTGGGGTAAACTTTGAAAAAATGGTTAAGGCCTTTGCATGCTTGTGGGATAAATAAAGATAGTTGGGATAGATAAACTCCAGTGCAAGCATAGTGGGACTGTATGGTCCACCATCCCAGCTGCCACACATATGGACCTTTTTTTTTATCAATAACAATTTATTCATTGATCAACACATTTTAAAATAAACAAAGCTCTTTTATTAATGTGCCTATTATTGTAGGACCACTCAACATACATGGCACAATCTCATCAGTGTTATGCAACAGGCTGAAGGAAGCATTCATTAATCATCTATCATCCTGTCTTGCACTAACCAGCTCCAGCTGGGAGTTGCACCAGTGTCTCAGTAGGTTGCGCCTGGTTCTTCCCTTCACATGAAGCTCTGTTGGGGCCTTGTACATCACACAGTGTCTATCAGGTTACGTCTTGCCTCCATTCACCAGGCTCCATGTCCCATTCCTTGTTGACGGTGACAAGTCTGTTTGCAACACTGGGTAGCGGTGCGCATGAGATTGTGCAGGATGCAACAAGCTTCCACGATGCTCCTCACAGTCTCTGGGTCATGCTAATGGTGGTGAGAAGTATCTGGAACCTGTTTGGCCAGGATGCCAAAAGGCGTTTCTCACCACCCGTCTTGCCCTGGAAGCCTGTAGTTGAAGATCCTCTCTTCACGGGTGAAGTATCTTGAAGTGTAACGGCTTCATGAGGTAGGTTCTGAGGGAGAACGCTGTCATCACCAACGATGAAGTCGGGCACATATTTGTGTCATTGTGAGAGGGAGGTCTGGATCTGAAAACCATGATGAGGTTGCGTTCCAGCCCATCCTTGAGGTCACTTGCATTGTAATGCCTGGCCATCTGAAGCTGACCCGCTGCTGAAGCATCGATGTAGATGAACTTGTAGTCAGCATCAACCATGGCAAGGAGGATGATACTGAAGAAGCCTTGTAGTTGCTAATAAGTGGACCCGACTTGGCTGGAGCTTTTGCAGGCCACATGCTTCTCATCTATGGCTCCAACGGTGTGGGGAATTTCCTCTCTGATACGACTCTTCTGCAAGTTTCCTCCAGCCTTGTTCAGTGGTGGGGCCACTTGAGGAGCTCCTCCACATATTCTTTGATGATGGCCTTCTCTGACCACAACAATGCTGATGGTGTTGTGTGGCACTCTCCACGCATACTGCATGTTTCTGTATGTGGTTCAGCAGGCCAGGTGGCGCACAGTCAGTGCCACCTTCAGTCCAGGGTCCAGACTTGGGATGGAAGTTGGTGCTAGGCTTGGTCAACCTGGGTCTCAGATGCTCTACAGTTCGTCAAACATGGCTGGTGGCATCCTCATGTAAGTTCTGGAATGCACGAGGGTCTTCCTTCCTCAGCTCCACCATCAACTGGTCATACAGTCAAATTCCATTCTTCTCACAATCCATCCTCGGACCCACACAGCTCTCTTGGATGTCTCCTTCTTCTCCCTTCAGTATAAACTTGAAACAGTCCGAACAGGTTTTGGTTCTAGTGATGAAGGAGCGCAGCTGTCATACGGACTGTTTCATCATCCATGGTGGAGAACAATTTGATGATGTTGAAGACCAAGACAGCGGTGAAGAGGTCCGTACACCATGGCTGCTGGACTCATACTGAGATCCAGAATGATTTTCTCGCCCCTTTTTATAGAAAATATCGGTTGTCCGCTAGGTGTCCTTCTACATACTCTAGACATACCCAGACATCCTAAATATATGAGATACATCCAGATACAAACGTTTTTGTCTGTGTTTGAATACTTTATATAT
>BHFT01066810.1:0-11717 GCA_004320025.1 Laticauda laticaudata | reverse complement strand
CGACAACTGCCTCGAAAGCTGGAATCTTTATATTCTCAGGAAGCGTAGAAGAATGGACTGCATTCCTGGTAGCTTCTCTTTTGAATATATAGTCTCCCGAATTTTATACCTTTTTCCTTCCTTTGTGCTAATACAGGTTTTGAGACACTAAAACTCCTGTAAGTTTGTTTTTTTCTTTCTGCCAAAGGCAACAATAAGGGAGGTGCGCAAAGGGGCAGTTCTGTATTACCGGTTTTTTTCTCGGATCTCTTGGTGGTTTTTTTTTTATGGTTTTTGTAATCGTTCTATTTGTATTTGCCTGCCTTTTGGCTGGTTTGGTATGTTATGGCTTTGGTCTTGGGTGGCGTGTTTTATTAGATTTCTATTTCCTATGCAGAGCCTGTTTCCATGGGTGGCCTATGTTCCGTTTCTACAATCCGCGTCATATTTTTTTTTTTCAATTTTTTTTCTTTCCCTAAAGCCCCTGTCATCTGCTGCACAACGGATGCAAAGAGGGAGTAAACGAACAAAAAAGCTTGGCCATCGTTGGTTAAACGCGATGACTCATGCCTTCCGTTTTGCTTTCCTCTCTATCCATGTCGCAAGCAATCTGGTGTATTGACGTTTCATCATGCTTCAGAAGTTTTGAGCTGCTGCAAACAACTTTTTGCACGGAAAAATGTATCAATTTCGTCCGTTATGCATGCCGCCACACATCCGTCTGCATCCGTTACACATCCGCTATATCCGCCTAGGCCATCCGTCTGCATCCATCGCAGACTTTGCACCCGCCTCGGACGCAGGTAAGTGGATATGGATGCAGAATGGATGCAGGAACGATGCAGCGGAAACAAAGCCGTTTAGATGCAACAGAAAAACATTCACAGAGTGACCTATCCTCGATATTAAGGATGTCAGCAAGGATGCATAGAGGATGCCTAGAGGGATCACCGAAGGGGACACCTATACTAGCTTAAAAAGGGGGAGAAAACTCTCTGCATCTCACTTTCAGACCAGCAGCCAGCTGTGCAAACGCTCTGCCAGCCTTCATCTGAAACTCTTCCTCTTTCCGCACAGCATCCAGTCTGTCCATTCGTGGATTCGTAACACAGTCCTTTTGGGCAGCCACCATCCTTCTGCACAGTGCGAGGCCATCTAACAGGCTTTCTGTGATACTCTACTGTAAGGGGAAGCAAAAGGAGCGGCCAAGAGAGTGGTCTGGTCTGAAGATATGGATCGGAGGAGAAGAGCAGAAGTACGGGCATGTACAACAAGCTGGATGGTGGAGCTCAGGAACGAAAGACACTTGTGGTATTCAGAACTTCAGAGGATGCCACCAGCCAGATGTTTTGACGAAGTGTAGCACAGGTCTGACACAAAACACATAAGGCGGCCTGACGCAAGCAAACACCAACTTCCTGCCCAGCCTGGAACCAATGCGGCCTCAAGGTGGCACTTACTTCATGCAGCCACCTAGGCCATCACGGGACACTACAAGGAGCAGTGCCAGTAATTGGCTGGGAAGGTGGCCATCCACAACACCATCGAGCATTGTGGTCCGAGGAAGTGGTGCAGGCATTCATCTGAAGAATTACCTGCAGGACCTCCTTCTTCAGATGCCCCTCGAACTGGATGAAAGGATGGAAGGAAGTTGCCAGAGCATGCGGTTACCTAGAGGTGGAACTCCCCCACTCACCGTTGGAGCCATAGCATGGGAGCACATGCGCTAAAGCACACCCAAGTCGGGCTTCACTTTTTCAACTACAAGCGGCTTCTTCAGCATCGTCCTCTTTGCTTATGGGTCGATGTGACTACATAGTTCATGTACATCGATGCTTCACGGCAGAGCTCATATTCAGAATGCTCAGGTATACAAACGGCCTCATGCCCTACAGGAGGGGGCTGGAAGGCAACTAATCGATGGGTTCCCAGATCTCAGAACGCCGCCCAATGACACGCAGAGATGCTGCCACTACTGTCATCGTGGGGATGACGGCCTTCGTCCCTCAGAAACCTACTCATGAAGCCTACACTTCCAGACTCCCTCAACCCGTGATAGAGAGATCTTACCAACTACAGGCTGTCCCAGGGCAAGGCGGGTGGTGAGAGAACATACTTGTGGCTCCTGGCCAACAGGTTTCCAGGACTTCTCACACATGCAGCATCGCCCAGAGGACCGTGAGGAGGATCAGTGCGAAAGTTGCTGCGATCCTGCACAATCTCATGCTGTACCTTCTCGGACCGCGCTCTTGCAGAACAGGGTCGTGGCCCCAACAAGGCAATGGGACATGGAGCCTGGGGAATGCAGGCAAAAGGCTGATAACCTGATAGAAACTCAGGATGTGCAAAGCGCCCCAACAGAGCCTCAATGTGAAAGGAAGAAGCAGCGCAATGCCTGATAGACACTGGTGAACTCTCCAGCTTGAGCAGTGCGAGTAGGCAAGGCAGGATGATAGATGAATTAATCGGTGCTTCCTTCAGCTGTTCAATCACACTGATGAGATTGTGCCATGTATGTTAGGGTGGGCCTACAAGTAATGGGCGTTTAATAAAGAGTCTTGTTGTGTTGACATGTGTGGAGATTATTACATTATTATTATGCATAATAAAGCGGCCATAGGTGATGGCACAGGGAGGGTGGACCTTACCAGTCCCACGATCTTTGCAATCTGGAGGCTTATCTATCCACTGCCTATTCTTACCACATCCACAGCTATTACACCGCATCCCACAGGTATCCGCTGCCATCCACTGCTTAATCTTAACCGCATCCACAAGCATGCAATAGGCTAAAACCAATTCTAAAAGTTTACTCACCAAGACTTATTGAAAAAAAAGAAATGAAGCAAGTGTGTGAGATTTCAAAGATAAAACTTTATTGAACAACAAGCTGTAAAACAAAAATGACCAAGTCAAGTGTCAAATAACTCTACAGGCTGCAAACGCTACCAGTCTCTGGCAGTCTTATTGGTCACTCGGAGGTGTGCCAGTCTCAGGGTGAAGGGTCCAGTGCTGTGGAGGTGCGGGTTGGTGCTGGGAGTGCTGGTCTGAGCAACCACTGGGGTGCCTGCCCTGATGAGGACAACAGGTGACCGGTGGGTTGAAAATTTCTCATGACCAGCTGGCTCAGACCCGCAGATGGCTGAGAGGTCCTTAGCCTCCATACCATGGGGTGTCACCCCAGTATGATGAACAGATGTACTTCTGAAGGCCGTGGCTGGCTTGTGGGGTGAGGAAGGAGTGAGTGTAGTGGCGGCTTCTGGTCTGCAGCGGGTTGGAGCGTGGACACGGACGTGGTGCATCGTTCGTACTGTGGCATCCGTTGTCAGCATGATGCGCTGGCTGCATCAGGCTGGCATCAGTGCAACCGGTGGCAACGGTGTCGCCCGATGACTCTGTGTCTGGCTGGGACAGGGCTGCTTCCTGTGCTGGACTGTGACCCTCCATGGTGCTTCGTAGCCTGGAAGCGTGCAGCGGGCTGTACGGAAGCTTTGTATGGAGGGGACATACACCTGGGGTGGCTAGGGAGCAAGACCTGGGACTGGGTCGGGAGCAGGTTCTGCTGGGTCTGGAGGGTTCATGAGAGCAGTTCCGTGATCCGGTCTTACCACCTGGTACTGGGGCATCGCTTTCCATGTCCCTCTGGGGCCTGGTTACACTAGGTGAGGAAGGGCTTGCGGTTGGGAGGATTGAGGAGTCGGTGCTGACCACTGAGAGAGGAGATTCTATGCTGGTGTGATGGTTGTCCCTATCTCCAGCAGGACAGTGTGGCCTCATGGCCCCTCCATGCTGTCTGGCTCTCTGCCTTTCTGTGGAGCGGCAGCTGGGGTGGGTGTGGATGCAGTACGGACTGTGGTGGGCATTCGAGTCTCCTCTCTTCCCACCGCCACCAGGAGTTCCTCCACGCGACTCCACCATGGTTGGACACAGCTTGTCCATGGTTCTCTGCCGCTGGCACGCTCCACAGAAACCTGCCTGGAGACAGGACTGACTCTCGGACCCGAGGAAGAGAGACTGGTGATCTCAGCAGCGGCTGCCGGGAGAGAGCGGTAGACAGAGGGGCTCCTCGCGTGCTCCTCAGTGGCGGACTCAGCCCGCAGGAAGCTGACCTGCACATGACATAGGTCTCTCTGTCCGTCAGCTTTCCTGTGTTGGCCTGCGCCAGATTCTTCAGGTGCCAGCTTCCTGCCTAACCAGGTACGATGTGCATGTTTCCACCAACCGAGGAGCACCTCCGAAGTGTAACCCATTACTTTCCGCCCCTCTCTTCTCCAAGCAAGGCCTGCTTCCGCTTGCGTGTCCCTGTTACAGCACGGTGTCCCTTCCGCCAACAGATAGTCCATTCTGCTCTCAGCCACTCCAGCACCTTTCATCCTCGTGTTCCTCCTCAATGAAGGCATCTGGTGGCGTGTTGGTGTTCATCGCTGTCATCGCTGTCCATCGTGGTAGGCATCAGTTGGCGTGGGTGGAAGGGCTGGCAAGGCAAGGCTTGAAGGCAGGGCAGGCAAGGACTCGAATTGTATCCATGCCACAGCAGGTCTTCCTCAAAATGCTGGCCACGTGCGAGCTGCTTCCCCTTTATATACCGGCGGCGGCTTGCGCAATGCATCCCCTCACATGCGCAATTAACACCAGGCATCTAGGCTTCTGTATCCTTGCACCAGAGCTCTCCCAGTGGGAAAATTTGAACCCTCAGAGAAAGGTACTTTCAGCCTTTCAACACAACAATTCATTTAGTGACCCTTTGAAGGGTGGGAAGGAAAAAAGTGACTTATGAGTGTTTTTCACACATATAAGAACATGCATCCACATGGGTGATCAAACTTTGGATCCTTGGCAATTGATTCATATTTATGACAGTTGCAGTATCCAGGGATCATTTATCCTCTTTTGTGACCCTCTAACAAGCAAAGTCAATGGGGAAGCCTAATTCACTCAACAACCATGCTACTAACTTAGCAAATGCAGTGTTTCCCTTAACAACCATCGCAAAAAAGGTTGCAAAATGGGGCAAAACTCACTTAACAACTGTCTTGCTCAGCAACATAAATTGGAGTTTAATTTTGGTCATACGTTGAGGACTCCATATGATCCTTGAATTGAAAGTAGTGTATCATTAGAACAAGGATGGCAAAAGAATCTTTCTCTCCCTTGGCAGGCTGCACAGTCTCAAAATCGTTTGATGGGTCACTCCCAAACAGATGGCTTAATCACAAATTTGACTTTTGTACATATAATCAGAGTTTCAATTATATTGAGATGGTACAAAGAGAACAAGCACCTTCATCTTTGGTTTGTTGTTTGTCTATGATTAGATATAACATCAGTCCCCAACTACAGGTTGCTGAGGAATGAAGAAAAATGAATCCATTTCTAGCTCAGCATTTATTAGCATTGAGATAATGTCACCCATTCATCATTGGCACGGGTGTATTGCAGAAGTCCCTTTGGCTGTTTATTCTCACTTCTGCAACATTGATTTTCCTCCCCACCCCACCCCCGATCTCAGGGGAAATGATTTTTTTTTAAATAGAAATCATTTACGCAGAAGAAACTGGAAAAGAAAAGGGCTATTTTACTTCCTGACGGAAATAAAGATGAAAGGCAAGAAGGATTCATAAAAGAGAAATATGTGATTGTTAAGCAAGGTAACATGCAGAAATGTGTTCCAAATACACTAAATAGATGTATCAGTGGAGGAGAGGAAAGTAGATGGAGTAATGTATGAAATATATGAAGCTCAGGGATACAATTTTGGTCACCACAATGTAGGCTGAGAAAGAGTGCAGAGAAGAGCAACAAAGATGGAGACAAAGATAGGGGACTGGAGGCTAAAACATATAAAGAACGGTTACTGGGATTGGGCATGTCTTGTTTAATGAAAAGAAAGACTAGTGGTGATATGATAGCAGTGTTCCAATATCTAAGGGGTTGCCACAAAGAAGAGACAGTCAACCTATTCTTCAAAGCAGCTGAAGACAGGACAAGAAGCAATGGATGGGAACTGATCAAGGACAAAAAGTAATCTAGAACTAAGGAGAAATTTCCTGACAGTTAGAACAATTAATCTGTCAGATCCATGTATCTGTCATTCTTCAATGGAAGGAGAAGGGGGGGGAAGTTGGTACAAGTAATCCTTTTTGATGTAACCTGAATATATTAAATCTTATGTTGAATCTGTATAACCTACACATGATATACAACTGGAGGATAGGAGCCAGATGTCCAGAAATTTGTCACCTCTTGAAGAGATAGCAAGCAGAGAAGGGACCATAAAAATTCCAGCTCCGGAAGAAACTCCCTGGGAACTCTTCAAAAGACACCTTCTCAGAGAAGGGGAGGGGGGAATGAACATGTTGGTTCTTTGACAAAATACACATCTAAACAAGGGGAGGGGTCCTAACTCCCCTTATCTATTACTGCATGCCTGGGAGCATTTGGACTCTGCTTTGACTGGTGCCGGGATCACTCCCTTTCAATAAAGAATTCCTTTTGAAATGCTTATTTCCAGAAGTTCATTCTTTTCGGTTGAAGGGGAAAAGTCCAGTGCTTACATAATCACTGGAATTACTTGCCTCCAAAAGTTGTGAATGCTGCAACACTGGAAGTTCTTAAGAATAGATTAGACAGCCATTTGTCCAATATGATTTCCTTCCTGAGCAGGACTAGAAGACCTCTGAGGTTCTTCCAATTTGTTATTCACTTCTGTTCAGAGTTTATGCTGTTGTGCTGGACACTGATGGGTTCCATTTTTTTTATGAGAGCAACAATTATCTTGCAGCAAACTAAAACTTATTATTATTTACAGTAGTCCTTGACTTATAACCACAATTGAGCCCAAATTTTTTGTTGCTAAATGAGACATTTATTAAGTGAGTTTTGCCTCATTTTAAAACTTTTCTTGCTACAGTTGTAAAGTGAAACACTGCACTTGTTATGTTAGTAACAGTTGTTAAGTGAATCTGGCTTTCCCATTGAATTCGCTTGTCAGAAGGTAGCAAAAGGGGATCATGTGACCCCCAGGACACTGCAACCGTCATAAATATGAGTCAGTTGCCAAGTTTCTGAATTTTGATCACATGACCATGGGGATGTTGCAATTGTAAGTGTGAGAAATAGCCATCTCACTTTTCAGTTTCATTGTAACTTCGAATGGTCACTAAAGTTGAGGACAACCTGTATTAAATTTGTTTGCAGCCTATCTTGTCACAAGGCACAAAAATCCATTGTGCTTTCAGCTGTGCTGGCTTCCTCATTTACTTCTTCTGCATTTTAATCTAAGAAGTTGTTCTTGGTCCTTGTCCATTCTTGGTCATGAAAACCTGGAAATAGGTCACAGGGATTTTTAAGAGCCATGGTGGCATAGTGGTTAGAATGCAGTATTGCAGGCTAATTCTGCTGACTGCCAGCTGCTAGCAGCTTGGCAGTTCAATCCTGAATGGCTCAAGGTTGACTCAGCCTTCCATCCTTCTGAGGTCAGTAAAAGGAGGACCCAGACTGCCGGGGGCAATTTGCTGACTCTGTAAACTGCTTAGAGAAGGCTGTAAAGCACTGTGACACGGGATATAAGTCTAAGTGGTCTTGCTGTTGTTATTCTCCATCTTTATCCCATTCCTTCTTTGCTCAGGTCCCTACTTAGGTGTCCTTTCCAACATGAGGATCAGGAACACCCATGGGGGGGGGGGAAGGCTTCTCAGAAAATTCAAAATGGTGAGGCCATGAGATCAAAACCCAGCTCCTTCCCCCCCCCCCCATGTCCCATACTCAGGTAAAAAGGAGCTGGGCTTCCATGGCTGCCATTTTTAATTTATTTTTCAATTCCCCTGAGTATGGCAATCCAGGTGTAAGTATCATTGCACATTTACTGGGAAATATGTTTGAAATGAGGGGTCCTTGGTATTCTCTGTAACTTTGGTTGTTTTCCTTGGCAGACATTTTCATTACCCAAATTGGGCAACATTTTCAATGCTAGCAGGGAGGGAGAGTTTGTGCAAGGGGGGAGGAGGAGAAGGAGAAGGAGAGGAGTAGGAAAATAACTGTGGAGTCCTTGATAATGTCTGAATTTGGTTGGTTTTTTTTTTTTTTGCAGTAATTTCATTACCCAATTAGATAACATCATCAGTGCTAGAAGGGAATGTTTTTTTTCCCCTCATTTTATATTTTAGTGGCTTGCCCCATCAGTGTTGGAGGCAGTGGTCTTGGTCAGAGGTGGGATTCAAAAAAATTTACTACATGTTCTGTGGGCATGGCTTGGTGGGCATGGCAGGGAAAGGATACTGCAAAATCTCCATTCCCTCCCACTCCTGGGGGAAGGTTACCACCGGTTCTCTGAACTACCCAAAATTTCCACTACCGCTTCTCCAGAACTGGTCAGAACCTGCCAAATACCACCTCTGATCTTGGTGGTTTTTTGGATGGACTGTTTATTGTTAGTTTATTTGGCAGTTCCTTGACTGGACTATTGTTTACTTCTTGATTGTTGGTCTGGTTAATCTTGGAATTAATCGCTGCTCATCTGCGTGTTGATTGCTGGTAGGAGGTGTTTTGGTCTTTGTATTCCTTTTTTGGCTTGTTGATTGTCTCTTTTGAATTGTATGTAGATGTTGTTTTGTGTCTATGTGCCTGTTGATGGCCAAATTCTCAGAGTGCCAGGCTTATCTACAAGGTATATTTGAAATGCTGAGGGCCATCAAGGACAGGACAGGTAGAATCAATATACCTGACTCCTTACTTTCTTTATTACTTTTCAACAATATTCCAGCCCAAAAGTGCTAATCAAACAATACAAGTTGAACTCCAAAACTGGGTCCAGTTCACCTGCTTTAGCATTTTCTATCGTTTGGTTGGCAGCAGATGCTTTCAGAAGCTCACAAGAGAGTATCAGCTGCTTATGAAGCAGTTGTATAATCAGGTCTTGAGATTTAATTACTTTCTGAGTCACCCAGACTGCAAACATGAACAGAGATGTTTAGGTAGAAAGTCACATATGTGGAAACTCATTGCTGTAAGACTTCATATTTTAAATTAATTTTCCTTCCTACCTTTGATCCACCAACATGTTTTACTCATATAGATGTGATATATATAGATGTATGTGTGTGAGAGAGGGAGGGAGGGAGGGAGGGAGAGAGAGAGAGATTTTTTCAGCAAGAATGTTCTGTTGTCTGACTCAATCTATTAAGGCTTAATTTTAGTCTTTTAAGAATTCCCCACGCAATCAGTTTGTTGCTCTTTTTAAACTTGCCAGTCCACTGTTGGAAAGAGAATGAAGCTTTTAAAAAAATCCTGATTCAACTCGATATTTCTTGCAAGATTTCATTGTGTCCTTGTTAACTTTAGAACAACTGATGTACTGTTACTTAACACAGAGGCTAATTATGAAGACAGGCAGTGTGTGACTGTTCAGTAAATGAATCAGCTTCTCATAGCCTTGCAGAAATCAGAAGAAACTTGCTCAGTGAGAAAGCAATATTAGTTTTTCTGGTGCCAGCAGAATCATGCAGAATGTTTCTACTGTGACAAGTACTGGTTCTCCTTAAACAGAAGTAAGGGAAGAAGTCTTTTTTGTTGTCTCTCATATTGCTTTTTTCCCACCACCAGCTGGATGACAGACAAAGAAAACAGATGGCAGACAAAGACCTAGACCAGTGGTGGCTAACCTTTTTGAGCTCCTATGCCAAAAATTGTGTGTGCTCTTGCACACACATGCACGCATGCCAGCACCTAGAAGGAAATGCCGTGCCCCCCCATGCCCCGTGTGCATGCACACACAATCCTCTGCCCTCTTACCTGTACTGCGCCTCTCAGCTGATTTTCGGCCTCCCAGCCTTGAGGAAATCCTCTGCAGCCTGAAAAATAGGCCTGTTTGTCACTTTCAGTATTTCCAGAATTACAGGAAGTGATGAAACAAACCTGTTTTTCAGGCTGCAGAGGCTTTCCTCAACCCTGGGAGGCCGAAAAAGGCCTCAAACCAGCTGAAAATCAGCTGTGAAGCACACACATGTGCAGTGAGGTAAGTTTGCCTACGGCTGGCGTGCCAGCACAAATGGATCTGCATGCCACCTGTGGTCCTAGACTGACCTAGTCTAGGATCACGGACCTAGACTGTCCTTTGAGGGTTTTTTTAAAAACACTTTTTAAATTTTTGTCAGATGATGAACTCAGTTAATGATTATTGACACACTTTCTCTGCTGGAACTTGGTCCCAAACTTCCATTACTCTCTCTTATGAAGTGATACTTACCATTACTTTTGAACTTCATTCCTGTCAGTTTGAAGTGATGGTCCTATGCTTTTGATTTTTGCTTAATATTGAAAATACTGCCTTCTAGAACCTTATTCACACTTTTAATATATTTAAAGATTTCAATCATGCCCACCATTTCCCTTCTGTTCCCCAGGTTGTAGATATTCAGTTCCTCCAATCTCTTCTTGTATGTTTTATTCCACAAATTTGCACTATTTTTATTGCCCATGTCTAGACTCACTCTTATCAATATCCTTTTTAAGTGAGGTCTCCAATAGAGGATACAGTATTCCAAATGGGGTCTGACTAAAACCAGAGGTGGAATTCAGCAGGTTCTGACCAGTTCTGGAGAACTGGAAGCAGAAATTTTGAGGAGTTTAGAGAACCGGCAAATACCACCTGTGACTGGAGATTTTACAGTATACTTCTCCTGCCACACCCACCAAGCCACACCCATAGAACTGGTAGTAAAAGAATTTGAATCCCACCACTGATTAAAACCCTGTATCAGTGGTTCTCAATTGTCACAAGGGGTACTTGAATAAATGTTATGATTTAAATCTTAAGTCTTGGCAGCTCATGGCCATAGTTCATGGCCATAAAAGGTATTTAAAGGAGATCCTTGGTGAAGAAAAAAATATTGGGATGCGGTGGCTCAGTGGCTAAGACATTGAGCTTGTCGATCAGAAAGGTCAGCAGTTCAGCAGTTCAAATCCCTAGCGCTGCATAATGGAGTGAGCTCCTATTACTTGTCCCAGCTTCTGCCAACTTGGCAGTTCGAAAGCATATAAAGAAATGCAAGTAGAAAAATAGGGACCCCTTTGATGGGAAGGTAACAGCGTTCCATGTGCCTTTGGCACTTAGTCATGCCAGCCACAGAACCACAGAGACATCTTCAGACAGTGCTGGCTCTTTGGCTTTGTAATGGAGATGAGCACCACTTTCTAGAGCCAAAACAACTACCACACATGTGCAAGGGGAACCTTTACGTGAAGAAAAAGTTGAGAACTAGGGATTGGATTCTACCGGTCCTGACCAGTTCTATGGAACCCCTTGTTAACTTTCTAAGCAGTTCGGAGAACCAGTAGTTAGAAGAAATCTCCTTTTGTTTTTTTCCACCCTTATTACATTCTTGGCAGACAGCCTAGACATACTGTGTCTGAAGGAGGGTTTTTCTCTTGAAGGGGAAGGGTTGTTTTAAGCTTTTTTACACTGCTGTTGGGAGGAAATATTCTTCTGGAAATACTTCTTCTTGGCTAGCTAGAAAGATTGACATTTAAACATGAGTTTACATACCCTTTCTGAGTTTTGGTCTAAAACTGGTTTTCGGTGAAATTTAATTCTGTGCTTGGTGACTTTTAATCCAGTGTTTGTTAAGTCCATGTCACACTGCACCAACTGATGCAGAGGATGTAAAATGGACAAAAATGCTTGCCATCTGTTGGAAAACGCGAAACATCCGTTGTGTACTCACTGCGTCCGTCTTTCATAC
>BHFT01066795.1:0-11158 GCA_004320025.1 Laticauda laticaudata | reverse complement strand
AACGGATGGCAAGTGTTTTTCTCCATTTTACATCCTCTTTCCATCCATTGGTGCAGTGTGACAGGGGCTTTAGATCTTCTGGCTACCATATTGGTAACTTATTTCTAATTATGGAAAAAGACAGGAATTTTAAGCATCTGAAACACCATTTTCACTTTAACAGATCATTATTTAAAATAAAAATAGAGAGACTTAAAAGGTCTTAAGGGAAAAGGTGTAATATGTCATTTCAGCCAAATGAAATAAAATAGGATATCTAGCATCCATGCCAGGTATCAAAGATATGGGACATATTATGGCAAATTAAGAGAATTAACATTGATAATGCTATGTTTTATCTCAGTGGGAAGAAAAAAAGATACACTGAAAAGGGAGGATTTATGAAACCATGTGGGTTTCTCAGTATGAATACTTCATACCTAAGCATGATGTTGGGCCACTATCCAACGTATGCTTTTTTTTTCCTACGTTTAAGTCTGAAACTATAATTGCCTGTACAAGATAAAACATTTCAAGAGCTGAAACAGAGAACTTCAGAACTCTGCATTTGAAAGCCCAACCATCTATGCTCGAGCATAAAGGATGAATGTCACTGAGGTAAAAAGGTGTGAAATGAAGTGGAGCTCTGAGCCAAATTTCCAAAATTGCTTTTCAATTGTTTGTAAGGCTTGTGTGGCTGCAAACCTCTCTCACAAATACCGCTTGGTTTGGAAATGTCACATGGGAAGGGCTGACAGATGGCACAGAGAAAACCATTTTTTTCCTGTGGCAACTAAGTGTCAAGTGCAGGTAAATAGTGCAGGCCATGCTAATGTTTTTTGACAAGTGCTAAAATGAATTTTAGCATGCATTCAGATTTAATCAGGAGTTTGAAGAAGCAAGGAAATGAAATGAAATTCGTCCTGTAACATTTGACAGGAAGTAACTGTCCCTCAAGTCACTCTACATTATAGGACTTGCCCATATGGTCATTGTGGGTTGGGCCAGAGATATCCTTTGTTCCTCAGGGAAACTCAACTGTCTTTTTGTCTTTTTAAATAATAAATTTGAAATATTTTCTTTGTCCATATGGCTGTTTGTTAGAGGAACACCATATGCTGGTTATTTTGGAGCTCTTTTCCTAAGAAATACTGCTTAACCCACTCACTTTTTGGTTTTTAAACAGGAGGTTAAATCAGCTCTTAACATTTGACAGCAAATGCTGAGGTTCCCATTCAAGAGAAACTTCCTTGAAATATAAAAAGTGAAATATTTCACACACTCCAGTTAATAAAAGTGCTTAAGGATTGTACACGTGTGTCTATATGTTTCTAGAATCTGTAGAAAATACTAAGGTAGCTTGTTGAAATGTGATCCTGCTGTTAACTTTCCATGATATGCAGCATCCAGGAATGGGGTTTTGGCTAGTGAAGAAATGTCTCAGATGAAGATGGAACTAACTGTGTTTGAATCTGCAGTTCCAAATAACTGGAAATGTCCTGTCCCCGCTAGTCTATGGGAATTGAATAGTTAATTAGGAATTATGAACTGTCCCCTTAAGGGAATGCATCATGGTAAATGTAGTTAAAGGTATCCTGGAAAATGTAGTCCATTTCAGGTGACCACATCTGTGTTACTAAGTTGACCCTTGAGAGGTTGGGGGAAGTTTTCCTCATTCTTTGTTTGAACTCTGTAACTCATGGGAGCTGTTTTCTATCATTACAAGATGGGTTAGGAGATAACCATCTTTTCCTACAAGGCAGATATACAAAGGATTGGTCATTAAAGAAGAACTTCATCACAAATGTGAGTTATGAGGATACCTGATGAACCAATAAATGTAATTTGTTATGGACATTTTGTTGTGTTATCTATCTGCATCTGTACAGCTTCAAATCCACTTCTGTGCAGAGGGCAGAAAAGGAGGGCTTAGCTTGGAGAAGGCAGATCTATGTGTTTGTTGAGTAAAGCCATTCCTGATTTTGAAGAGATTATGACACATTGAGACATGATAGATTATATCTAGATGCATCTTGGCAGGGAAGAACTTCTTCTATGAATCTCCTGAGATGGTTTTAGATAGGTTGGAGGATATGAAATTGGGCAGCGTTTAAATCATCTCTGCAAATCTGGGGACTGTATAAACATGCAGAGTCCAGAGTCTTCAGTCATGGCTAGGAGGATTAGGAAGGCCCATGTGATGAACTCCATCATGTGGAAAGCTCCCAAGATTTGGAAACTTGATCTAGAGGTTGCATCATTTAAGTGTGCATTTCCAAATATCTCTACCCTGGGTCACAGTGGGATTTGGCTCTCTGAAAAAGAGAGTCTTTTCTTGGGTTTGCAATGTCCATTCATGTCTGCCAATGGTTGCTCAAAGCAGCAGAACAGAAGTGGGAAATTCATTCAAGCCAAACAAGCGATGCAGCTAGGCAATTGAATCTGTGGGCTGAAAAGGTTGAAAGGCTTTATGTTTGGAGAGATGAGAGGCCATACAAAAGTCCTGCCATTGGCAGTAGCAAGCACCGTGGCCTATTCTTCACCCTCGAAAATGCGGGCATGAAATGATCAGACTTTACATTTGAAGTATGGCTAAAATTACAATAATCCTTTTTCTTCACCCTACACAGAAATCTCAATTACAATTTGGATGGAATTTATATTGTTGTTTACCTAAAAATATTTCCTCTCCACCTTTTCAAGAAACCACTAATCTATGCTGAGTGGTGAGGAAAATTTTGATTTCTTCAGTTGGCAGTCATTTTTGAAGCATCATGAGGCCAGTAAAAACTATTTGCTGGATAATATGTGTAGACATCATATAGCATAGCCTTGGTGTACAAATTGGCTTTCATGCCCACATGTAGACCCCATCATCGTTTTATTCCTGAATCACAGGAATTAAGAGTGACTTTCCTGCAACATCTGGAAAGGACGTTACAGGATAGATTTTACATTAAAACATTTCTCTGATATCCAAGACTGGAGAGAAAAGTATCCCCAGTATTATTTCCTCCCTGGTGTAAGGACTGAAGTTGGCAAGGCTGAAAGCAAAGAATTTGTCACCAGGCAAGAGAGTTGCTATGCACAGTCCATGTTCTCTCCACATCAAAGAGTGGGGAGTGGATAGAGGTCTATTTCATGTAAGGGCAGGAGAGACACATAATTTAACTATTGTGAGTGGACTGCTAAATTCTTCAGTAGCTGATCTTCTTCCTTAGTAATGTGCCTTGTACATTCAATAAAAATTGGATATTTTTTTTGGATAATTTAACTCTTTCCTTCTAGCTCTTTCATGAACATTAGATAGATTTTTGACCTCAGACTCCTTGGACAGCTGCTAAAACCTCAGCACTCTGACAAATACAATACTCACCCACCCCCTGGATGTATATTCTCCAATGGGACACATCCATAGCCAAGAGTCATCAATCATGCTCTCCAGTAATATTCTTACACTCTGATAACTTTGAGCTGCCTGGGCGATTATCTCGGCACTTGAGGAATGCACTGTTTCCACCACCACCCCTTCTGCTGGCAGATAAAAAGACCAAAGGAGTATCTTTTTAGTTGACATCCTGATTGTGAGTCATGGGGAGGCTGGGAAGGAACAGATGAGATAGCAGTGGGTCTGTCAGTTTCTTGTAAATAGCAACTCAGACCAAGTAGGAGGAAATCTGGGAAGACACATCTTAGGGTATTCAGAGGGACTCTGACTTAAGGAACTCTCAAGAAGAGGCTAGGAAAAATCCTCTTGCAGTTTCCAAAGGTCTGTATTTATCCCAGATGAGCATCAAAGATGAATATTATTGAAATTTGTGTAGCTTTGACTTCCTTGGTCTTGTTCAGCTTTGTAGGCCTTGGCAGAGCTTCAGCTCAGTCACAGAGTCCTAATAAAGGGCTTGTGTTAGAAAACAGCATCTTGCTGTGTTGGATTCTGATGTTCTTCATGTGCCGGGTGTTTTTCTTTGTATATTATGCACAAACACACACATGCTGAGAATAAGTAACAGGTTTCAGTTATCCCTAATTGCAATAACCGCAGTTATATATAATATTATTTGGTTCAGAACTCCATGGAAGTTCCCTTCAATTCAGATGCAGTTGAAGTGAAACTGTATTCTTGTTGCTCTCAAATCTACCTTCCCATTTTGATTATTTCTCCAGCTTTTTTGTTGGGCCTGTTTAATTTCTGAGCTCTGAATTAACTGCATTTGGTATACTTCCTCAGAGGCATTTCTTCTAACCACTGCTACCCCATGAACACAGCATGCTGAAAGTGTCCAAAAGAACCACAAGGTCCATCCAAATCCAGCAAATTTAATTCCCGCCGGGAAATTTCCAAGGCCAAATCATATTATACATGATTATTATTTAAGATTTTCAGAAGTGACTTTAGTTCATTGAAATTAAAGTTTTTTTTTTAAATTAGCAATTTAGCCCAAACCCTGCACACATTGGCATAAAGTTCTTTCAGTGGTTCCAAAGAAACCTGAAACCTGATCTAATAATCCTCTGCATTGGTTTTAGTGGGATTTAATTTCATGTAAATATGTTTGGAAAAAGAGACATGAAATATAACCCTATCCATATTTACTCAACCTTAATATATTCATTGCCTAGAAAATGAATGTATGATGGATTGCAGTCTTAAATGTCCTGAATTATGGATAAACTATTTTAACCAACATAAATCGGAAGGCATGAATTCTAGTGATTTATCTTCTTCCTAACCTTTTTGGAATCTAAATCTCCATTCACAAAGACACAGGGAAAAACTTTCCAGGTTCAGGTAGATAAGATCTAGAAGTCTTACACCTTCTAGAGGTCTTCAACCAATTTGCTTGGAACGAAGCTGTAAATATAAAGTAAAGCATTTAGAGGAAAGAAACATATTTGATGACTGAGGTCAGTGGAGAAATTCTATGTGCGTAGCATGCAAAGAAACCTAAGAATATTTCTGAGTTAGAAAAAGTCTGCAAAGCATTTAGGGAGAAAATCCAAAAGCAAGAATACAAAGGCTTTCAGGGAGATACAGAAATGTTTGGAAGATGTTGTTTCAGACAAGCAGGCATTACTAAGACAATTGCAAATAAATAATAAGTGACTGATTATGTGCCAACAAGTTACTCCTAGAAAATGCATTCTACGTTGCTTCTCTCCTTGATTAGTTTCCTTCCGTTGCTTCTTATTTTGCCTTCTGGTGCTTTGGAGAACAGTTTGACCCCCTGTTCTTTGTGGCAGCCCCTCAAATATGGGAACACTCTTATCATGTTCACCCCTAGTTCTTCTTTTCATTAGACTAGACATATCCAATTCCTGCAACCATTCTTCATTTATTTTATTCTTCAGGCCCTTAATCATTTTTGTTGCTCTTCTCTGCACTCTAGAATGTCAACATCTTCTTTATATTGTGGTGACCAAATCTGCATGCAGTATTCCACGTATAGTCTTACCAAGGCATTATAAAGTGGTACTAACTTCACATGACAAAGAAGGACCTTAAAGGCCCTGGGAAAAAGATAAGATTTGGAAATGTCTCAGGGAAATACATCCACTAGGATAGAAGGAGAAAAAATAAAGCACAACCAAGCTTACAAGACACTGTTAATATACAGTAGACTTTTTTCCCCTTCGTGAAACCGGGTGGGGGCTCAATAAAAGAGAGTTCTAGGTTTTCTATGTTAATCTTTCTGGTCTACCTGTGAGGGCTGAGAGGTGCCTAAACATTTGCATACATTCGCAAATGTATGTGCAATCCATATTTGATAAAATACAGACTCTTAAGTTTACATGTTTGAAGGCAATGAATTATTTCCCTTCAGTTTCCCAGAAAATTTGCTGCTTTGCTAAAATGCTCAACACATCAGATTTCTATTGAGGGTAAGGCAGAAAGGCAAAGAGATCTGGGGAGAAATCAAGTGATTTTTAACGGGAGTAAAATCCACAGCAAGATCCAGATATTTGCTCTTACATATTTTCCAAGAGGCATTTGTACTCACTTTTTCTCTATCGGCTATTTTATTCGGCTTTCCAGAAACTGTTACACCACTCCTAAATCTCATTTTTAACCCTTTATAAAGTCACAAATTTGAAGGGACTTTCTTCAGCTTTAAGTTCAAATTCCCTACTTGTCAAATGGCAGATTTATTCCTGCTATCAGCCTGTTGTAACTTATGAGAAACATGATCTGCTAAAAGAATTATTTCTGTTACCTAGCTGATCCCTGAGCCAAATGCCACATATGTGGGGGAATATTAACCTGATGACATCCCCTTAAAATCCTTATGTTACTTGATACAGGAGGGAAACTGTGGTTACTAAAATGAAAATATAAAAAAAGGTTTATCTCTCTGCTCTATTTTAATACCATTAATGAATAGAAAAATCTCACTGGGCAAAACAGCCATCTATATTCATTCTGATCCTAGTTATTTGTTTGTTTGTTTGTTTGTTTTCTCTCTATTATCTTTATATCCATCCCTTGTTATATTAAATTTACTAGGTACGTAATATTTTGACCTTTTTCCACCAAGGAGAACATCACAACTGTTCCTAACCCCGAGTTTCCTGTTTGATAATGTAGTGTTTACATGTTGTAGACTTGAGATATCTTCTTGGGGTGAAAAGAACATATCTCTATATATATATTAAAATCAGTAAATTTAGATAATGTAGCTGATGAAGATGTGAGAAGGACCATCAAGGACTTTTCTTCCTTCCTTGCACAAATGTACTAATTAAAAGAAAAACTACATCTTTGGTTTCATCTTCTGAGTGGACTCAAGTTTAATTTTTTTTCTGAGCATTTCTTATACCTCAAATATCGATGTAGTGTTATTTAGCTTGGTTAAATATAAATTTGATTTAAATAATTATTCAGGTCTCTGCTTATCTCTGATTAGGCTTCAATGCGATATCGTGAAAAACTTTTGCTAATTTTATGTATTTATGCTATCTAATGTATATAACCCCCCCCCCATTTCACAAGTGAGTGATTCTGAGAGGCATACAACAAACTAAATATAAAATCTAAAATGTAAAGAGATTAATGTTTATGTTCTCTCCAGCTGCTGAAAGACATAATGTCTTTAAATATCCTGAACTGCATTATTAATTGGCCTCCAAATATTTTATCCACTAACATCTTAAAACATCAATGATTCATTAACAATAACAAATAATACTTCATGAAGTCTTGTGATGTGAATTCATAATGTCAGATTTCCTAGAAGTCTTTTTATGTACATTCTCTAAAAATTATTCTTCCATGCCACCCAGTATTAAATATAGTAACTGCTTTGATATTTTAAAGAAGGAATAGCACCTTTTCCTTTTTTTTGAAAGTGGTCTATGAGACTGGAAAAAGTTTTTTTTTTTTTTTGCTGCATAATCTAACCCTCTTTGAAGAAAAATGGGGAAAATGTATGAATTTGAAAATTTTGGTTTGAATTGTAATATTCTTAGTGGAATTATTGTTTTGGACAAAGGAAAAAAAATTGAAGGGCTGGTCGTAATCTTGGTTGGAATTTAGCAACTCCAGCAAATTCTGGATTCCAACTTTTCATGCTTCAGATATCTTCCAGATCAATATTGCTTCTGACAAAGCCTGACAAGGGAAGAATCTGGCTGCTTCTTGAGATAAAACATGTTTGCACCAATATACGTTTAAGACCAGTATTCAAACCAGCTAGCATTTTCTTTCAATCTTTCCGGCTTTCAGCTATGGTTTATTCATATCCTGTGGGGGTTTGTCAGGCTATCACAACTCTAAACTGGTGGACTTCGTGATAGACTTTATAACATTTTAGGCTTAAATGTGATGGAATATATGGTCTCCAATTAGTAAAACTTTGTCCTTTTAGTATTATTTAATAGTAAATTGTAAGTTTAATTCAGTTTGGACACTGCCAAACTCCAAATGGCACTGTTTAGTTCACCAATAGGAACATAGGTTTGATGGTTAAGGCATCAGGCTAGAAACCAGGAGTTACGCAATTTAAAACTCTCACTGCTTAATATAAAACACCATAAATTGCATTTTTGAACAAGAGGTTACATGCATAACTTGTTTCAGCTCTTAAGCATCACCCAATGTCCTTTTAGATGTCAAGGTCCCAAGATCAAGAAATATTCACATTCTAGGTAGTTTCCTTTATGATTCCTCACTTATAGATAGAAATCCTGCCAAATTAAGCAACTACTTGCATTTTTAAAGATACACTCTGAGAACTTCTAGGGAGGAGCCATCTTAACTGTCTTTCTCCCAACCAAACTATCTAAACTTTGCCGTCTCTTGGTGGCTGGGAATGCAGTCTCTTCCTTTGGGAATCCAGACCACATTCCACCACACTAAGCCTCAGTGTGTTCACCTTGTTGCTTGATGTGATCTGTCTACCAATTTTTTTCTTTTTCACCTCATTGATGATCCTCTTCCTATCCTTCTTCTCCTCCAGCCTGTGACCTGATGACCCTGGGGATTTTAGCCTTAGTGACTTCTACTGGTTGTGCCTCCGCCAATGCCTTGCAGTCTTTGACAGATGCCATGCACATCCCTCACCTCTTTGTTCAACGCAACACAGGAGGTTCTCCACGGACAGCATGCCATCTAAATCCTAGCCCAGAGGAAGAGGAATACACCTTAGCAGCCCGGCCACCTGTTCGGCTCAATGACGTGATGCTAAAGCTTGTCACTGAACTGAGATGGCAAAAATTTATAGTCTTCTATGACAGTGATTACGGTAAGTGCCATGTTTCGATTCAAAAGTTTTTTCTTCTTTTTTCTGCATCTCCTTTTTTTCCTGAATATCTTTTGCTTTTATTTGAAGAAGGTAGACCAAAGACACATTTTGGAACAGTGGGTTTTTTGGGTAAGTGTTGGGTGAAAAATATCTTTTGAATTGATAAACTTTTCTGATTTCCCTTGACTGAAAGGTTGCTATGAAAACTAATTTTCACCCATCCTGCAAGTTGCTTAGCAACATCTTATAAAGATAGCCGAAGTTTGATTTATCAGAGCATTTTTCAGTAAAATATTAATAAACTGTTTGCATTGATTGGCAGGGTTTATATATTGCACGCAACACAGGATTCAGGAAGAAAACCCCAGTCTGCCTTTACTTATGTGCTTTTTTTTCATTATCTCTTTGATGATTGCTTCAAAAGTTTAATTTTCTATGAGCCACAATTGCAAGATTCTTGTTATACACACTTCCACCCCCTGATTCTGTTTCTTGGAGGGCTCTCAAGGTCTGATATGGTAGGGATATCATTTCTCTGCATTTCCTGCTAAATCTTCCTCAGTTTTGGTTCATGGTTTGAGAACTTGTGAGTTGTAACCTCAATTTTGGTTAGAGAAGTTACCTACAGGGTTTGGTTACAGAAGTTTGGACTGAAAGATCTCAGTTAAATGGAGCAATGAGATAGAACATTGTTTATTCAATGATCTGTTGCAATTTAGTTTTGAAAAACTAATGCCTGGTAAGAGGTGTAGTTGCTGTTTTTTCCAAGTACCAGCAGTGTACTAATACATGTTTAAGCACTATCTCTGCAGGCTCCATTGCTGCTGTTCCACAATGCTGCTAGCCTTGGAAGAGCTGATCAATCCACTGCCCATTGGCTTCTGCTCTGCTCTCAACCAGCTTGCAAAATTCCAGAAAATTTAATAATCAGATTCCTGTGAGCCAGTGCAAGCTTGCTCCAACTCACCACTACCTGTTTTAGTAATCCTCAGCTTACAACTGTTCATTTAACAATGGATCTAAGTTACAGTAGACTCAGAAAAAGTGACTTACAATCCATCCTCAAAATTATGACTGTTGCACCACCAACCAAGTTCATGGTATCACACTTCTTGCTTTTATGATGGTTGCAGTGTTCTTCATTCAGATGATCATGATTTGCAACCTTCCTGTTCAATCAAGGAAAACATCCTGATTCGAATTACTGAAATGAAACTGGCTCCAAAATAGCAGCAAGAGCAAGAGAGGGTTTTGCTGCTATTTAGACCATGGAAACTTTTGCATGTTGCACACATATCTGGCAGTCTTGATATAGGAATTCAAATTGGGTTCCCACAGTCCGAAGCTATAAGCTTTTTTTTAAAAAAAAAATTGAACATGTCTGATCTACCCTGTAAAACACAGATTTATGTAGAGTTGTGGTTTTTGGACAGTCAGAGCATAATTAAAATATGGAATGTTCTGACTTAATTTAAGATGTGTTAAACTGCTGGTATAAGATATGAGTGTGAAAGAGTCCTTTCATTTTTGTTGTGTCTTGGATGGAATATTTGGTTCAGTTTTAGCTCCTGGACAGCTGGTATATGAAACTTCATTAGAAAAAGGGTTCTCATTTAAATACACCAATGTACAAAGCTGATGGCTGTTCTACAGTGGTCTTCGCAAATAATTTCACCATGCTGTGTGGTAGTCTATGGGAGTTGCAGGGAAGAAGATTGATGAAACTTGCCCTGGTTTGTTGACTTTGATTCTGATGAACAAGGGTGTTATATATTATTTACAGAATTAAAGAATAACAGTGTTGGAAGGAGCCTTGGAGGTCTTCTAGTCCAACCCTTGCTCAAATACAAATTATTGTCCAGTCTCTTCTTAAAATTTTCCATTGATGGAGCATCCACAACTTCTGAAGGAAAGACATTCCACTGATTAATTATTCTCACTGTTGGGAAATTTCTCCTTAATTTTAGGTTGCTTCTCTCCTTGATTAGTTCTTCAGAGACCTACACACTTTCAACTGGGTGTTAGGAAATCAGTTTATTCTAGCAGTAGTAAGGACTTTACTATTGCTTAAAGAACATATTGACTCCAACTAACGATGATTCAATTCTGTTTTGCAATAATGGACACATTGACTTTGTCTTGTTGCAAGTTAGAGTTTTGGATAACAATGGTGAAATGATACTGCTTGATTTGATACACAGACAAAAAGATTTCTCTCTATGTGTGCCTGTGTGTGAATAAAACATTTTTGTTCCCTTCTGGGGATATAAAGAAATAATTCAGTATACAGAAGTATGTGTTTGCAGAAGGACAGATTGGAAACTGCCTTGTTTTCCAACATTGCTCATTTGTTTTATTGTGCTACAATGATTCAGCATAATTAGGAAGGAAGGAAGGAAGGAAGGAAGGAAGGAAGGAAGGAAGGAAGGAAGGAAGGA
>BHFT01066792.1:0-19946 GCA_004320025.1 Laticauda laticaudata | reverse complement strand
TCAAGCTCTCTCCCACTTGTTGCCTATGACATAATTTCCTTTCTTCTTTTTGCTAGCCATCTGCCAGCTGAAATAAATATTTCGAAAGTTTCGTTCCCAATGGCTATCTTTATAATGATGATCTTTCTAAGACCTTGATCTTTCCATTCTGTAGAATTTTCTTAAGAAACTCTGGCTTATATTAAAAAAACAACAACAGAAAATTTTCCCTAGTTATTCCATTGCACAATTGACAAAGCTAATTGCATTGGCACGACATTTGGGAAAAATAATAAGATCGAATGTGCATATCATTCCACTTCTGGCAATTGGGAACATTCAATTGAATATCATTAGAAGGCAACAATTTCTAATGTAGAAAATGAAACCATGCAGCCCTGGTAAACAAGGAAGAATGTGCCACCATCTGTTTAAGAGCAGAAAAGAGATTTGAATCAACCTCATATTCCTGAATAACTTGTTGTCAGCCTGTGTTTTAAATCACTCACCTAGTTTAATTCAGGCTTGTTCAACCCAGTTATCAGTTCAAAGGACTCCAATAAGCCAAATAAAGGTTACACAGTTAAATTTGCACAAATACCTTTAAACTAAAATGTATTTGGTTAATTTGTCACTATGAGGCAAGTTACAAGCTACCTGTTCCAACATTTCTGTTTTTCCCAGATTGTTCTTTGCCAGAATTCCAAATTCAGGCCTCCTGTCCATAAAGCCCATGTCCCACTGCACTAACGGATGCAAGAGGATGGTAAATGGACAAAAGCTTGCCATCCATTGGAAAACCGATGCATCCATTGTTACTCACTGCATATGTGTTTCATACGCCTATCCGTCGAGCATCCGCCACTGAGATTTCAATCCGCGCAAGTTTGAGCTGCAAAAAACTTTTTGAAGCGGAATGAAAACTTTCCACGTGGCGTACGAATGTTTAACATCGCCCGACCCTACACCGGGCCAACAAACATTCTACGTCCAGTTGTTATCCGTTAAACGTCCGCTGTATCTCTCGGCATCCCTGACAATCCTGCAAACTCACATCCACTGCACTGAAAACGGAAGAGGAGGAAGCGAAGGTGCAACGGAACATCCAACACAATGTCAGTAAGCACAGAAATTGGAAAGCATGTAAGCAGCATGCATCTCGTATATAACAAGCATTAAAAGTGGACAAAACGTTTGTATAATGGGCATGTATCTCGATATTTAGGATGTCTGCAGTAGCTAGAGTATGTAGAAGACACCGATGGAAAAACCGACTATTTCCGAAAAAAGGGGAGGAAATCACCTGAATCTCACTATCAATCAAAGCACCTGTGGTGTACAGACTCTTCACCTCGTTCCTTCACATATCCATTGATTCATACCACCATGGATATCAAACCTTAAGGTACTGCACCTCATTGCACACTAGAACCAAGCCTGTTCAGACTTTCCACTATTTTCTACGCAAGGAGAAGAAGGGAACGTCAAGAGCTGTGTTGGGTCGATCGATGGATACGGAGAAGAGTGGAGTTTGGATGATGAGACCAAGGCTGATGATAGCAGCCTGAGGAAATGAAGACCTCGTGCCTTCCAGCCACTTCATTGAGATAAAGCCACCAGCCATGTTCGACGAACTTGTAGAGGCAGTCTGAGACCCAGGTATGCCAAGCGAACACCAACTTCCATCCCAGCCTGGACGCTGGATGAAGGTGGCACTACTCTGCGCACCTGGCCTCGGAACAAAAACATACAGAAAACATTGCAGTATGGCCTGGAGGTGCCACACAACAGTAACAGCCAAAGTGGTAAGAGAGTGGTTGTAGAGCCATCACTCGAAGAATACGGTGGAGGAGCTCCTCCATTCGTCCACCACTGAAGAAGGGCTGGAGGAAACTTGCAGAACCAGTGGATCAGAAGCGTGGAACTTTCCCAACCTTGCAAACACAGAGACAGCAGTTGGCCTCAGCAGCAAAGCTCCAGCCAACTCAGGGACTACGGCTCTTTCACACTTACAAGGGCTTCAATCACCTCTTTGGCCCATGGTTGATGCTGACTACAAGTTCATGTACATCGCGATCTTGGAACGGTCAGAGCTTATGCATATAAAGACATGACCTCAAGGATGGCTGAAACCAACCTCATCAATGGGTTTTCCAGGTCCAGACCCCTTCCCAAGACACACATGATGTGCCCTTACTTCATAAGTGCGGGGATGAACACCTTCTCCTAAAACCTACCTCATGAACCTACACTTCACAGATACCTCACCCTCGATAGAGAGGAATCTTCAACTACAGGCTGTCCCAGGCAAGATTGGGTGGTAAGAGAAGAACGGCCTTTGGATCCAATGGCCAAAGGTCCAGGTACTTCTCACACCATGCAGGCATGCACCCAGGGACCTGTGAGGAAAGCACGTGAAGCTTGGCTGCATCCTGCAAAATCTCAATTGCGCACCCGCTACCAAAGTGTTGCACAACAGGCTTGTGACCGTCAACAAGGCATGAGACAATGGAAGCCTGGTGAATGGAGGCAAGCGACTAAACCTGATAGACACTGTGGAATGTACAGGCACCCAACAGAGCTTCACGTGAAGGAAGAAGCAGCGCAACCTCCTGAAACACTGGTGCTAACTACCCAGCTGGAGCCAGTGGAGTGGCAACACACGCGACTCGCATCACGCGCATACAGATACTCAAATGGATGCTTCCTTGAGACACTCGTCTCATACAACACTGATGAGACACTTTGGCCAATGTACTGTTGAATGGGAACCACACACAATAACAATGAACCGGAAGCATAATAAAAGCATTTAGAGTTTATTTTGAAATTTGACCATATGATCACACATGAATCAACCATGTTAATTGATCTCACAACAAAGGAGAGCCATATCTGTGGCAGGCTGCGACCAGAGTGCGACACCCACTAAACACCCACCACATGCTTGCACTGGAGGTTTTATCTATCCCACAGCTACTCCTTCACCTATCCCAACCACATATCCCTTCCTATCCACACTATCCTTTCCACCCCCCCACAAGCATGCAAAGGTTAACCATTTTTCAAAGTTTTCACCAACACTTTTTATTAAGTAAATAAAATGAACCAATGTGTGTTGAAGCCAAAGATAACCTTTATTAATAACTGTCTAAGTAAACTGTATGACTTTTATTAAAAAAGCAAAATGAAACAAGTAAAGTGTCTTTAAGGCAAAGATAAGTGAACACGGTAAAAATTCCAGTCTCTGGACTATTTTTCGAGGTCACTTTGAGGCATGTCCACTGTCTCAGTGTCAAGCGGATCAGAAGCTGTGGGCGGTGGCTGTGGCTGGAGTGCGGTCCTGAGGTCGCCATTGGGGTGCTCAGCCCGAGAGACAACAGGGTGATGGTGTGTTCAGGAAGGCTCTCAGCAGAACACTGGACTCAGCTCCCTGAGGCGTTGATAGAGGCCCTTCATCAAGGACCTGGGATGTTAGGGCCCAAGACTGATGACAGATTGGTCTTTGAGGGGCTTGCTGTTGGGTGGAGGAAGGAGGAGTGTAGTGGGCTTGTCTGCGTCTACACTGAGGCGAGGTGAAGGATGTCTGTGGCATGCGCATGACCCACCTGGGCCTGGACTGGGATAGGGCTGGCCTTGCTGTGGGAAAGTCGGCTACTCATTAGCCTTGGCTAGGTGAGGGACTGCTTGAAAGCCTGGACAGGGGTTGTGACATCGCCTGGGGTAGGCAGGACCGACCTGGACTGGGTTGGAGCAGGTTCAGCTGGCTGGAGAGTTGTGTCAAGAGTGCTGTGATCTTTCTCCTTCATCACCTGGATGGGCCTCGGGCATGTCCATAGAGGTCTGGCTCACGAGGTGATGAAGGGCTTGCGGTTCGAGAGATGGTATGTCATTGTGACCAGCTGAGAGAAGATCTGCTGCTGCGTTTTGATTGTATCCCTGATCTTCCAGCAGGACAGTGTTGGCTCTGGCCTCCAGTCTGCCTCTGCCTCTTTGCCTCTTTTCTGTGATATGGAGCTGGAGTAGGCTGAAATGTCTTGGTCACAAAATGCTTACCAAATTGGTGGTCGTCTGCCGCTTCTTCCTCCTTTTTACAGGGATACCTCCACGTCCTCTGGCATGGGAAGTGCAGCTGTCGGGGGGGTTCTCTGCCATGGGCGCCTCCGAAGACTACCTGCCTGACAGGGCAGCTGGCTCTGGCTTGAAGAGGACTGGCCTGTCTGTGGGCTGTTGTCTGAGGAGAGGGTTGTCCGAGGGGCTGTCTCATGCCAGACCTCACCCTCGCATGGAAGCTGCACTTGGCCATAACGTACATCTCCGTCAGTGTAGCTTGACAGTGGCCTGCCAGACTTCCTTGAAGCTGTAGCTTGCCATACCAGGTTGCATGTGCTTTCCATCATCCAAGGAGTAGGTTGAAGTGGTAGCCTCAGGCTCTCTGCCTTCGTCTCTCCAAGCTG
This sequence comes from Laticauda laticaudata, assembly GCA_004320025.1. Taxonomy (NCBI): domain Eukaryota; kingdom Metazoa; phylum Chordata; class Lepidosauria; order Squamata; family Elapidae; genus Laticauda; species Laticauda laticaudata. The sequence goes on along the minus strand of BHFT01066792.1, from coordinate 15,510 downwards.
CCCCATTTTTCTTGGTGTCGCGATAGTGTCCTGTGCGTCCTTTCCCACAGTTACCCGTCTCCCTCAGCCATTCCAGCACTCCTCACTCATGCTCCTCGGAAAGGTGTTACTCGTTTCTCTCCCTTCTCCTTCCCTTGCCTCTTCTCCCTCTGGCAGGGGCTTGAGCACGCAGGGGCCTTCAGGGGCTTGAGCAGCAGGGCTTTGAGGGCCTTGGGGCTGGTCCACCACAGACAGCACCAGCAGGCAGAAGCACAGCAGGAGAAGAGCACCAGCAGCGAAGCAGAGAGCCAGCCCAGCAGCTTCAGAGTCAGTGCCAGAGTGGGATGTGTTCTGTCCTTCTTGCCAGGCTGGCAAAGAAGGCCACGGCTCCTCTTCTTCGGACTGATGAACCATGGTGTTATTCGAGATAGTTCTTGTGGCACAACGTCTTTCCTCTGAATGCTGAATGCTTGCGAGCTGCATCCTTTTTATATCCGGCAGAGCCTGACACCAATTTTCATCCTCCCATGCGCATGAACATTTGATCCGCTACGGACTCCACTATTGCATCCTATTAGGCATTCCGTGGATGCATTCCGCATCATCCGCTACGCATCCGCCTATGCGTCGCTTCGCAGTAATCTCTCCCCGGAAGCCTTCGGATTTGTGTCATCCGTCTCCATCGCTTCCATCCGCTAGGCTTCACTACGAACATCCGTTTAAACATCCGTCCGCTACGTACTACCCCAGTCCTTCCTTTCCGTCTTGTTTTCCAGTTCTATTTATCAAATTTGGGGCATTTTTGGACGCGGATACAATGGATGGAGCCACCCCGAAATTTTGCTCGTCCGCTGTGTCCTTTTTGCATACGTTTTGCATCCGTCAGCCAGTGGGACCTAGCCTTAAGATGATACCCTGGAGAAGGTTTCTTCTGTAGCTATTTAGAGTTGATAGACTGTAATCTGTTTTCTCAGAGAAAACAGTAGTGCATCTTTAGACTGCCATTCAATGGAAAGGAAATGCCACTTGTTTAGATATGGTGACCTCCATTCTTCTCTGCAGGAAATGCTTCAGTTGGAAAAGAAGGATTCAAACCAGCTAATGCAAGAAAAACAGGCATTGGAAAATGAATTGAATTATCTGGAGCAGCTCAATGCAGTCCAGGAGAAAATTCTTAAGGTATCAGGACAAATAGGTTTAAAGATTTTTTTAAAATATGGCTGTACAAAACCATATTATTTTATTTATATTCCTATAGACAAGCATTGGCTCAGAACTATACAAATTATTCAACATTTCAGCCAGAATTCTTTTTCAGATTTCTTCATTTGGAGGAATTCTCAAAACCACATAGTTTTGTTTTTTCTTTTCCTATTAATGTTTTTATTTATCTCAAAGATAAGATGATACATATAAAATAAACAATTACAAAGACAATAAAAAGAAAGACAAAAACTATAGAGAAGACAAAAAAGAAAGTAATAATAAAAATGTGTACAACATATATAGAATCAACATTAAATATACATTGACCACCATGGTTGAACTTTGAGAGATACGTTACAAATACATCTGTAAATTCCACCTCTCCCCCCCACACACATGCAGTGCATCTACAAATAATTATAAATTTTCTCTTCTATACTTGCTGTATGTGGTATAGTGCTATTCTCTGTTCAGTGTATATAGCTTTGCATTACCCAGGTGCCAGCTGCTCTTCCTGACAGAGAAATGGTGTTTAAAGGTCATGTGGAAGAGGGAGAGATGGAGAATTTGCCGGAAATGCTGACTTTCTTGCCCCAGATCCGATACCCTGTACTTGGGGGATCAGCTCTCATCACTTTTGAGGATCCTGAAGGTAGGAACAACCACTTCAAATGTGACATTCTTGTATCAGCATGATGGCCAGTATTTGTGAATCATAGTGGAAGTAAAGAATATGAACTTATTTGGAGGGAGAAAAAATCAAAATCCTGTAAGAATAACATGATTTATATTGACTTCAAATCAGTTAAAATATTAGTTCAGGCTTACTTTTCCATGGCGGTCTTTATTTGGTCTTAAGTAGTAAAGCTCATTCCTTTAAAATTGAAGAAAAATATTAAGCAGGAGAAATGAAAGGGAAAATGGATTTTAATAGTCAGCTCTCTTAATTTGATCTGTATCATTTTAACCAATGTCTTAATTGGTGCCATTTCTCTATACCAAAACAAATAATAATAAGAAAAGCTCTCCTACTTGTAGAAATGACGCATTGTAGCCTTTCATTCAAGGAACTTATTTTCTATTCAGAGGAAATGATCTTTCCTAAAATATGGAAACAATCTGTACATTTCAGTAAGAACTAAGACTGAGTTCAATTAGAGAATTTGGGAGGGAAATTTTGATCAAGGCAGTCACCCCTTTACAGGTCCTGGGCACAACTGCTTGATCTTGCACAGTGATCCAGATATTTTCCAAATATTTTTGAAAAAATAATCAACAAAAGAAAATGCATTTAAGGCACAAATTCCAACTTTATGAACCCCCCCTTTTGTATTTTTGGCACTCCATTATATACTTTTTTAGAAATTGATTTTTTTTCACTCCATCATGTATTGAATTCATTGGTAAAGAACCCCAAATCCTGCCTACTCATTCATACAATGAGATGGTCCAAAAATTCTGAATGAAAAAATTAGGGTAGTTAGGGACTCTTGAACTGACACAAGAGATGCAAATAGAAAAGATTGGTTTGCTTTGAATATGTCTCTCCCCTGGCTTTTCCCCATCAGTTGCCAGGAGGATCATCCAAATAAGACAGCATTGTATTCAGCTAGATGAATGGAGCTACATATATGTGAAGGCTGAAGCTATAACATTGTTGCTGCCCTCATTCTTAAAGGTGAGTTCTGTAGCCTTTGACTGTGGAGAAATGCATGCATTGGAGGATCTATTATAGAAAGGGACTCTAACTGTAAGTAATATTCCCTACTCATTGTCTTTTCATCCAATCTACCCAAATTTGTAATTAAAGATATCTCATTTGATCTATTTTATTGTTTCAGTCCCTTAATAGGTAAGTTGAAGAGGGAATGTTGATATATCTAATCATATGGTGAGATGTAGGAGTTTGAAAAAAAGTAGCAGTTCAAATTAAAATAAAGCAAAAACATTCCCCTTGCATTTTCAAACTGCAAAGTTATATACTTTCCTTATCACTTACATAACTTGTTTGAATTTTAATTTTTGGTGATATTTTCCATTAGTTAAGGAAAAAGTCAAGGCACTAAGCACTAAAGTCATGGTCCAGCCACTGAAAATCCATTCTTTCCTTTTTTTCTTATCTGCTGTTTCACCTGAGGTTGCCCACCTGGTGATGGCTAAGAGCAGAAAGTTGAAGAAAGAGATCAAGGGACTGATTCTGGCTGCATAAGCCTTATAAAAAAGGTGCATACAAAGTGAGAAGATAGCAAAAGACAGTAAGTGCCATCTATGCAAAAGCTGAAGAAACAATGGACCACCTGGTAAGTTGCTGCAAGAAAATTGCCCAGAATGACTACAAGCAATAGCATGACAATGGTGCATTGGAAGATCTGCAAGAAATATCATTTGCTTGCAAGCAAAAATTGATGGGACCATAAAATAGAGAAAGTCATAGAAAATAAAGAAGCTAAATTGCTCTGGGACTTTAGAATTCAAACAGACAAGCTCCTGCCACATAATACCCCGGACTTAAGACAAAAAAGTCTGGATTGTGGACTTTGCAGTACCTGGAGGCAACAGAATAGAAGAGAAAGAACTGGGAAAGATACAAATAGAATGTGACAAAAGCAAGCAAAAATAGTACCCAATATAATAGGAGCCTTGGGTGCAATTCCAAAACAACTGAAGCATCACTTGAACACTATCGGCACTGACAAATTCATCATCAGTCAATTGTGAAATGCGGCTTTACTAGGAACAGCTCTACCCAAAGTCCTTGGAAAAAAATTGATAGGTAGACAAAAATGCTAAATCTGGCCTGAAAATCTAGCTACGTGTGCATGATGTTGAACATCATCAGCTTGGAACTTGATAGGTAGACAAAAATGTTAAATCCAGTTTGCACATCTGGTTGACTATGCAAATAACAACATGTTTCATGTTTCATGTTTAATGAATAAAATAAATCATCATCATCATCCATGACCTGGCTATCAAAACTACACGGTTATGAGTGAAGCATGTAACAGTGATACATCAGGGCACTTGTACCATGTCCAAGAATTTTATAAAATATATTAAGAAATTGCAGCTTCCTGCAGTAACACCAGCAGAACTGCAAAAAATTGTGCTACTGGGAACATCATACATCTTAAGAAAATACTTGGTTAATATCTAGGATGCTGGCAGTAACCTGTATCAACTATCAGCTATTAACGCCAGTCAGTTATATTTGTGATACAGTTTTAAATGTTTAAAGTTTGTTTAATTAATAAAAGAGATAATAATGATAATGCTATACTACAGTATTGTTCAACACTACTTTCTCAAGACTTTATCCCTTCTGATTCCAGGAGATGTCCCTGAAGCAGAGTTCTCAGCAAGTGCTGTTATCTGGGTTGTCTGCTTTCTCTTTACCCAAGGATCAACTCTATGACAAGCTAGTCCTATTTTTCAGCAAACGGAAGAACCAAGGTGGTGAGGTGGATCGTCTGGAACAACTCCCAAACTCGGATGATGTAGTGCTGACTTTTGTAGATGATGGAGGTAAGAGAAAATGTGATAAAAGAGAGAATGTGCCTCATGTATCTTGGGGGGGGGAGTAGCACGAGGGTCTCCTTCCACAAGAGTCTCACGATTATATCATCTCCTGGATTTGTGATTCCATATTCGCCCTAAGGTACTTCAATTGAAGCACACAAGGGCTGGTTGAGAATTGTAAGAACAGCCATCCACTCTTGGTTAACACTTGGAACTAGAAATTTTCAAGCTTTGGAGCTGTGAGCCATCAATAGATTCCTATCATAACCCTTTTTTAAACAACCACTGGTACTATAGCCTCTGCATTATTGTCAGAGTTTGCAGCAATCCAATTAGCACACAAGTAAATACAGTAATTCAGCAGGATTTATTTATAGAAGAAAATTGTTTATTTACAATAATATAAAATATAATGCATCTATATAATACCCAGAACCAGAACTCAGAATCCAGAAGTCATAATTACAGAAGCAATATAAACACAGAAACAAAGATCCAAGGACAAACTAACTCTTACTCTAATACTCTACCAGTACTCTAAGCCATGCCCCAGCTCCAAGCTGTCTAGCTCACAACAGGTGCTTTTTCTTAGTCACTAAAGAGTTCCCATTGGCTCACCTGTTACCATGTCTATTCCAATTCATGAACTCTCATACACTGCTTATAGCAATTACACATAGTCCTTGTTTAATGATCATTGACAGCTTCATTAAGAGAAGCCACCACCGTGCTTATTATCTTAGTTCAGTTTTCTTTTTCTTTACACACCTTCATGAGTTTTAAATGCGGGAACTGGTGATAAAATTACTTTTTCCTCACCATAGTAATTTTGAATGGTTACTAAACAAGGCAGTTGCTAAATAAGGACTATCTGTAGTTCTGCAGTTTGTACTGTTTAGTATGAGAATGGCTTCCATTTTATCACTATAAATCTGAATACTTGTATTTTACTGATTATCTTTTTTCTTGCTCAGTACACTCCATCTATACCTTATTCAACATCTCTTAACTTTAACACCTTTAAAAGTCTATTTGGTTATTTATTTTTTCTTTATAAGATAGATGAACTGGAGTATTTCTAATTTTATCAAATTGTTTTAGAACATTGGTAATGTTTCAGCATTTTTGTTGAATATCCCATAAGTGTTTGATTTTTTTTTTAGCATGTTTTTCCATTTTTCTTTTTGCTTTACTTTTCCATGCAGGCATGTTTATTTTCCTTCTTAGTGGAAAGAGTTGGGCACAAAACTGAAATAAAGCCAGTAACATTGTGCTTTGGTAGAACGTGCTTTGTCTTGCATCAGTATAGATATGTGGGGAACAGATCTCTGTTACAGATTTCAATTTTTTCCTCCCTTACAGTAGCTCAACAGATTGTTGAAAAGGGACTGTTCCAGGTATTGCTTGGAAAGGAGATCCATCAGATCAAGGCTTCACATTGCTTACATGGGGAAATTGCAGATTTACAGGTGAGGGGAAAAAATGAACAGAGACTACTTTCTCCTCTCTCCTTAAGCAAACTTTGCTCCCCATCCAAAGACTACAGCAATGGGAATGGCTGTTTTCTAAAAGTAATAGGTGGGGTAGAAGGAAATTTCATTTCATTTACATTAACTTTAATTCAGAATATCATTTACATTATTCTTTGCCAGTGATATTTAATCATTTTTTTTTCTTTCCCATTGTAAAAATTAAAACTTGGCATTAAGTGTTCAGAGATTTCTGGGAGCCATATCACAAGATTTTGGGGCTTGAGTGTCTTTGGATCAAAAGCTACAAGAAAGCAAGTGCAACTTTACACTCTGCTCTTTTATACATGCACTCTTGACACATGCACACATTTTATACATGTCTCTTGACACAGAGACAGACACTATTCTCAGAGAGGCTCTGCCCTAAACAATAGCCAACTCTGGCCCTAATTTGAGAGAGATCTTCCTTCTCAATGCCAAAATTCTGATACATTATAGCACCAATAATTCCATAGAAAAATGGTATATAAAGGTGAGAAAAAGGTTTTCCTTTAGCTCAGCTTAAAACTCATTTCAAAAGTTGAGCAAAAGTGATTCCATAGCACCCATACATTCAATTATTAATGCAAATGTGGTGGGTAACTTTGTACCTTGGTGCCAGTTGAAGAATTAAAAGACATGTTGTTATCCATTAAAATTACTGTAGAATGGCCCTGTCATACATATACATTGGATATTCAACCCTCTCATGTCAAAAGCCCCAATTTAAAGGATCTGATCTGTAAACTAGGATCTCTTGAATCTTGTTTTTTGTTTTAACAACTTGTTCTTGGCTTTATATTTATTTTCAACTATGGCATTCATCAGTCTCCAATTTTTTCTCCATCTCAGCTCCATCCTTCTGTCTGCGCTCGTACTGTCCTGCTGACAGAGATTCCAGATGTCTTAGGGAGGGAACTGATGTGTGAAGCTCTGGAGATCCATTTCCAGAAACAAAGCAAGGGTGGAGGAGAGGTGGAAACTGCTGTGTACATTCCAGCTGGACATTATGCAGTCGCTATTTTTGAGGAGGAAGACTGATTCTGAATGCCAAGCTAGAACAAATGACATTTCATTTGTGATAAACTGAAAAGAAGCACAAGAAACATACTAATATGCCAGGGAAAAGGGGCTGAAGCTTTTTGATTGCTTGAATTGGGGGTTAATGGGGTAAGGTAAAAACTGAGGAACTCTGGATCATCAGTGGGGAGGAATTAGTCCATTTTGTGGTTTACATAATAAATGGAAAGATCTTCTGCCACAATTTTATCTATTTTTCATGATTTGGTCTGTGTTGTTTTTTCTTTCAGTAATTTCATTGCATGGCAATGAGGTACCTGCTAAATTGTACTTTTCTGCAGAGCTTGTTCAATGCAAAACATACTCAGAAAATAAAAAGTAAGGCATACTGTTCACAAAGAATTTGTGTAATTTTTATGCAAAGGGAGCATGGTTCTAAGTAAAATAATCCAGTGGTTCATTGAAACATATATAGCTGTACTTCAGATATATGAAACCAGTACAAGGACCTAAAGTATCAGCTAAATTCCATGGCCAAGGTGGAATATAAAATTGGCTCTTTGCAATTCAACACTATATATCAGAGGTCTCCAAGCTGGCTGGAGAATTCTGGGAGTTGAAGTCCACAAGTCTTAAAGTTGCCAAGTTTGGGGGGGCCCTGCTATATATGAAAGGTAGCAGAGATCTGGCTCATTTGCTGTTGCTGCATCTCTGGGATCTGAAGCTTGGGTATTCCGGAGTCCTTGAAAATTTTGGTGAAACGATTAGTTCAGATTAATGTCAAACACCAGGAAAAAAACAGAAAATCCAGACAGTTCAAATGAATATAAAGACTTACTGCAATCTTTAGCTCTCTACAAGAATTGACCTATTAACAGTCAAAGCAAATTGACAGTAAATAAGATGGAATTCAAGGTGGGCTGGATTTAGATCTCTTATTGGCACACAGAGACCTATGACTGTTGACATGTTTGACTCCTGTCTTGGCTCAGCTTGGTTATCTCCTACACGCTGATTTACTAAAGGCCCAATTTGGGTACCACAGACCTCAAGAACCATCCCTGGAGATGGGGATGTTTCTGCCCTGTGATGATGAGGGGACTGAAGGCTAAAACATATGATGAACCATTGCAGGAACTGGGGCTTGGCTAGTCTAGTGAAGAGAAGGAGCAGGGAAGACAGGATAGCAGTCTTCCAATATTTGAGGGGCTGCCAACTCTGTTATTCTATGCACTACTTCTTTTTTTTTTTTTTGAAATTTTATTGAGTTTACATTAAAACAAAAAAATACAAATAAAGACATCTTTTTTGAAATAGCGTAATCCCGGGTTCATTTCTTCGTACCAGAGCACAAATTCAATTTCATGCTCAATTTTGAATGTTCTCCTATTCCATGTCTTTATTAACATTTTTCTGCCAATAGCTCCTCCCTCTTTTTAATTTTTCTCAATTTTATTTTAATTATATCTATCATCTCAATTCCAAAATCATTATATTTATAATTTTGTTTGTCTGTTTCTCAAATTAATCTATTTAATCTTTTCTCATTAAAACAAAGTTCTCGCTAGTTACTGATTGAGTATGACGCCTTTGTATCTTCAAGTTTATCCATTTAACTCTTATTTAGGCTTCAATTATTACCCTAAAGTTTATAACATCAATATAATACATAACTTCCATTTGATTCTGCTTGGTAACATTCTTAAAATACACACTATATTCTTAAAAAAAAAAATTATAAATATAATGTAATTAAACAACACATTCCATTCCAATTCAATTCTATCATTATATTAATATTCATTAAAATCTAAACTTCTTTACATTACTTTTCAATTAAATATTACACTTTCTATGGGAACAATTATAAGGTTTCATAGTTAATTCTCCCCCTCACTTATATTTTATAAAAACATTAACTAATTAAAATTTTCCCATCCCTTCCTAATTCAATTTTTCTCATTTATTTTATTTCACTTATTATCAACAAACATACCACTAAATTACACTAACTTATTTAATCCTCACATTTTAATCATACATTGTTTCCAATTTTCTAAAGTTTATTTCTATTACTAGTATATAACAATACAATCTTATGTACCCTTTACAGAATCCCTTTTTCAGTTAATTTTCACCCATTATCTCTAAATTAGGTCCTGTTCTCTCTATCTTGTTCCGGACCTTTGTAACTTCTTCTTCTTCTCCCTTCTCTTCTTCTCTCCCCTTTTTACCCCCTGTCTCTCTCCTCTATTCCTCTCTTCTGTATTCCCCACTTCTGTTTGCTTTCCCAGTATTATACTTATTTTTTGAATTATTTTTCTTTTCTTTTGGTTGTTTTTTTAAGTCTTAAATTTTCCATTCTCTTCCCCCCTTTCCTTTTTCTTCCCCACAAGAATTACTTGTTCATTTAAAGATGGCTTCTTTCTTTGTCCCATTCTTCTTGTTTAGCAGACATTTCTCTTGTTTCTCAAAGTTTCAGATGTCCATTTCTAAGAATTGAAAATAACAAGCCAAAAGACCCCTCCCTTCTTGTGCTCTTCTTTATATTTTTAAGTTCCCTTTTCAATTCATCCAGAAGTAGTGCCATTGTATAAATTTTTATTACAACCACCTGATTAATTTTAGTCATTCAAATGCAACAACCAGAACCCAAAATCACCACAGTAATCCAAATACACTCAAGCTTTTTCTTTTTGCTCTTTTTTTTCACTTTCTCTTCCTGGGGTTCTACTGTTAGTTACAAATTTCAGTTTAAATATGTATTCTTTTAAAGTCTTGTTAAGTTACTTATTATTACTGTAGATTCTTTTTAATTCCAGGCAGTCTCCTCCCTCTTTCCAGATCCTGCCCTTTTATTCTTTTTCTCTCCTTCCTGCTTATGAAAAAAAATAGTATCCTTTGACATTTTGTTTTATTTTCAGTTTAATTGTCTGTTGATGTCAAAGCAGATTTTTCCGATTTCTTATTTCTTATGATGTAGGAAAACAAAAAGCAGAGCCTGGGAGGCTGAATCAACAGAGAAATTAGCCTAGTAGTCTCTACCTCATCACAAGCAGACTAAATTCAACTGCTATTGAGTTCCCTTAATCCCTATCTAGTGAAATATCAGCCAAATTAGTGCTGACTGTCAGTTGACTAGATCCTGTGCATAGTAAGAGCAATAATAAGTTTAATAGAAAGCTAATGTATGCACAGGTCTTTCCCACCTAAAAATATAACAGAGTAACAGAGTTGGACCTTGGAGGTCTTCTAATCCAAACCCCTCCTCAAGCAGGAAACCCTATAATAACAATAGCAATAGCACTTCACAGTGCTTTACAACCCTCTCTAAGCAGTTTTACAGAATCAGCATATTGCCCTCAACAATCTGGATCCTCATTTTACCCACCTCAGAAGGATGGAAGGCTGAGTCAACCTTGAGCCTGGTGGGANATGGAAGGCTGAGTCAACCTTGAGCCTGGTGGGATTTGAACTGCCAAATTGCAGGCAGTTGATAATCAGCAGAGGTGGCCTGCAGTACAGCACTCTAACCACTGTGCTATGTCCCATAGTTCAGACAAATGGTTTTTCCAATCTCTTTTTAAAAACCTCACAAACTCTGGAGGCAAGCAATTCCACTGATTTTTCTATCAGATAAATTGTTCAAACTAAATGTACTTCCAAGAAGTGATATGCCTGAAGTCTAATTTACAGAGAGGATCTGACCCAAGCAAAAGATGGGGATGGGGGGGGAACCTTATTCTTTGATGAAAAACAACTGTTCCTTGACTGTTTATTGCACTATTCCCTGCTTTATCGCTCTCTCAGTTTGTCTATCTGTCTCCCTCAACTCTCTTTCATGCCCAAAGAGATTCAGAGATCCAATGTGCTAGGCCTTTTTCTAGACCAGCATTTTACATGTGTGTGCACAACATGCTTATAGGTTTAATAAGTAGGCTTGGAAAAAAGAACGAGCCCTGAAACATCATGAATATTTATGCTATGCAGAAATACTTCTTTGCATGTTAATTTGATCTCTGGTGAATAATTCAAGAGTGGAAAGTCAGTCTAAGCACCTGTGCTGCGGCAATAAGGCTTCAGAGTGACAAGCTGTCTCCTCACCCACCATAAGCTAGGCAGGACCCTCCTTTGTTGCATTATTCATGTGGGAGTCAGCAAGACAAACCAGGCAGGCTAAGGGACAAAGGGACTTAATGGGGTTCATTTATTTGCAGCCCCTGAGAAGGGCTCTGCTAAGGATGAAAAGGTCTTGTCAAAGGAGACAGTTGTGGGCTTAAAGGGAGAGGAAAAGGAATGAATTGGTCCATCACAGCTTGGTTTGTCAAAATAGAAGCATTCATCTCCAGAAAGGACAATGCACTCTAAAAATAAATATATCTTATACATGTAAATATGTTAATGTTCCAGCTTTGGCTTTTCCCAGATCTTAGTGGCTACTACACTAAGGTGGTAATGTATGTAGTTAATATATCTTTAATTTATACAATTATCATGTACAGAATGCTTTCCAAGTTAAGCAGGACCAGATTTAGGTAAACTCCTTTGTGGGCAGGAAATTATCAAATTTAGATGTGGCTTATGGAAATGGGAAGAAAATGTTGCCTACTTTTTGCAAAGGTCAGGCTAGAAGTAGAATTACGTGTATGTGGATATTCCAGTGACTTAATCCCAGAGCAGGTAGCTGACAGATTGACAGTCCAATTGCTACACAAGCCCCCAATGATAGTGAGAAACTGTCAAGCTGTCATAGTATAGTACCATGCTGGCATGTATATGAGGGAAGGAATAGTTTATAGCAGAAAAAAAAAACAATGAGGGTTCTTTTATTGATAGATGTTAGTGATGCAGTTCTGTCATTTGGGGATTGGAATAAACATTAATCTTGTCTATGGCATGTCTAATTTCCAACAGCTAGAGGACTGTATCAGCACTGTGCAGCACATCAAAAGATAAACTTCAGAAGGAAGCAGGTCTGTAGTGTGTAGTGTTTTGGCAGGACAAAGTGGGTTCCTAGGAATTTTAAGGAGTTTATGCAGGACATAAAGCCCCCAGATTGCTCCTTAAATTTCCTCAACCATTCCAAAATGTAAAATAAATAAATAATTTTCCTCCTCAAGGTGGAAGCCCCTGGGGACTGCCAAAGAGATGTTGGCTGATTCCATACAATTTCTGATGCAAATATTCCACACCACAGTTCTATTAAATATGGCTCATTATGCTATCATTCCTTTGACACCAGGGAAACAATCATTGTTTAGAATTTATTTTACATTTTCAAAATGGAAGTTTCTTGCTGGTGGCTTGCTGACAGTTTTGGGAAATTCAGATTTTCAAATTGTTTCAAGATTTTGGTAAAAACCAAGAATGACATTAATATAGTAAATATTTGGTCCCAAATACAGAATATTACACTGCTTTGGACATTTACTATTTGAGGGGAAGGGGTATTCAGCAAGTTCTGACCAGTTCTGGAGAACTGGTAGCAGAAATTCTGAGTAGTTTGGAGAACCGGCAAATACCACCTCTGATTGGCCCTGCCCCCATCTATACTCTGCCTCTTGAATTCCAGCTGATTGGTTGGGTCTTCTTTTGTTGCCCTGCACAGGAGAATGGAGCTGGAAAGCAGGTTAGTAGAATAGGGAGGGAATGGGGATTTTGCAGTAACCTTCCTCTGCTACGCCTACCATGTCATGCTACACCCACCAAGCCATGCCCACATAACCAATAATAAAAACAATTGAATCCCACCACTGGGTTGAGGACCTAAAATGAAATGTATTAATGAATAATCTGTATAACATTGTTTGATTTTTAAATCAAGATTTTGAATTTTAAAGTGCAGAGAGGATTTTGAGAAACATTCTGAGGACTTAATGAGTATCACTTGGAATAATAGGGGAAAGCAGAAAGAAGCAAGCAGAGAGATTTTGTTCTAGTGCAGTGATGAGCTTAGGACTTTCTGTGGATTCTCTTGATCCCTGTCCCCCCCACCCCGCCCCATTCAGCAGTTGTCAGTCACTGAGAAAATCTATTTTTGGGAAGTAACAGCATATTCAACTGAATTGAACTTCACTGTTGTTAACAGCCTGGGAGATGTCTCTATCCTGAGTTATGATGTGGAGCTTAAATTTTTAAATTCAAAATTATGAGCCATCTAATTTTTTTCTGAAACAATACTGAATTAATTTTTAGGAATTGCTGGAATGTGTTCGACCTATTAGGATCAGCAGTGGAATTGTTGTAAGCAGCTACAGCCACCAAATGGCAACTAAACTTCACTTCAAAAGAATACTATCTTAATTACTGGAGATATGGTCATCGGGAGTACATCTAAGCATACCAGAGGTCATTTCCAAAGCTACTGAGTAATCTCGTAAAGATATTCAGAAATGACTCTAAGATAGAAGAAATAAAAATACTTCAGTAGCCTAAAAATATTGTACATTTGTATATCCTACAAGCTGAAAAACCTTAGTTTTATCCTGAAGATTCTGCATTCAGTAATGAACAAACCCCTGCAACTGTATGGAAAAGTAGTGGAAATGCATTCTGAACATGAGCTATGTATTCTATGCTAGCAAAATTTAAATTATATGGATTGTTCCCACAACACTTGCCTCATAGACTATGAAAAAAAAGTGACTTATCCAAATCACTTCCATGGCTGAAGGTGAACTTCAGTCTCCCTGGCCTCAATCCAGCACACTACAATGTATCACCTTGTCAAGAAACTAGGGATCTTGCAGGCTAGTGCATTTGTCAGAATTTCAGATGCAAGTTCTTTGTGTTCTGATGTATTCCCTGTAGTATTGATGCATAAAAAGGTGCACCCTCTTTATGCAGAGGGAACTCTCCTTGGACACAATTTCCAGGATCATAAGTTGATATTTTATTGTTATCTGCTATAGCTCTTGTTTTTTTCTGGGAAATACTACTTGACATTAAAGCCCTTCCAGCTATCTGTTTAGAATAGAGAAGTATTTATTTTAATTCCAATAGAATAGCACATGAATTCTAATTACAGCCATGTGTTCTACCTCTGTTTCCCCTACCCCTCTCTCTTAATTTATTTATCTAGCAGGTGTTTTCTAGAAATCCCATTCAAAATTTCAAAAGACCTTAAGGCAATATATTCCTTGTATCAGGAATCCTGACTTGGATTATAGTCTGTCAAAGAAAACTTGAGTTTATGTAGTGTATGTATTTATGTATTGTAAGTCACGTTCTATGAACCTGGCACTAGCTTTTCAAAGCTTCTATCTGAAATGGAACTAGCTTTACAAAGCTTCCATCCTTAGGTTTGCTATTAGTAGTTGGCTTATAGGTGGTGAAACTAATTTCCTTTGGTGGACTGTGAGCTTAGACCTTTGTGCATGGCTATATGAAGAGTGGCTGTGGGTCATTCCGCAGTGGAAAGGATGCCCCATGCCTTTGTACAAGTAATATAAGAAAACTTTTTACTTTAAAGTTTAATTCCCAAGACCTGCTCAGTCAAAGAATTCCTCTGTACAAAACTACAACCCTTCAGTTCTGGGTTACTGAGATGTCCCAGGAGCAAGAAAGTGGAAAGCATTCCTGAGGTAGTTGATATATATTTGCATACTCACCTAAGATAGGTTGGTCCAGATGGCAGGGAATTTGAAGAGCCGTCATTGGCCACGAGCTGCGAGCAGTCCGCTATAAAAAGGCTGCTGCAGTTTCACCAGCAGTTTCTGGAGAGAAAATAAAAAGAATAGAAGATCAACTGAGTCTCAAGTCTTTTTCCCACAATGCAACACTGGTGACGAAGGTGGGATACTGAGACAAAGAAGCCCAGTTGTGCACGTGGCAACGAGAACCAAGCGAGATGAAATGGCCAGGAACAACTCACCATCTGCACCATTCAATCCAACAACTGAAGACTGGGAAGTCTACATCGACCAATTCCTCATTTTTCTAGAAGGGAGCGATCTCCAAGGAATATTTGAACATAGGAAGAGAGCCATCTTCCTTACCCACTGCGGTCCCACAGTATTCAGAATGGCAAAGGCATTGGCATCATCCCATAATGTAAATAAAATGGCATGGATGGACTTAGAAAAATTACCGCGAGCCTATTATGCGCCAACTGTTTCATGCCTCATCAAAAGACATGAATTTTATCAGCGCGACCAAAAGGAAGATGAGAGCATCGGAGATTTTGTTGCAACACTAAGAGACATTGGCAGAGCATGCAAATTCCTAAACATGGATGAGGCCATGAGGGACCGCGTGGTCCTCGGATTAAAGGACC